>OX442425.1:3463085-3748741 GCA_949361645.1 Spongilla lacustris
CACGTACACGCGCGCACACACACACACACACGCCCACACACACACACACACACACACACACACACACACACACACACACACACACACACACACACACACACACACGGCGCCCCACACACACACACACACACACACAAGCCCCTCTTAGTACTTCCGCTTTCCTTTGGCCTGACTGTCAATGAGTGCTTTTAACTCAATTGATGGACTAGCTGGTTCTTATTATTTCCGCATCAGTTGTGTAGGGCGACCGAAAATCATGTACGAAGATACCATTTAAAACTTCACTGAGAACGGAAGGATCTTTAATTATATGATCAGTGTTGCACGGCGAGTATATATATTTATATAAATTATGATTAAATATATATGTATAAGTATTTTAAAAGTGTGTTTCACACGTGTACGTGTACACGTGAGAGTGACTCATCTGCTTGCAATCATCCTATATATATGTTCCGCGCGAATTGTAAATTTGCGAAATTTCGAAACTGCGTTGCGCAATTTGAAAATTTCGAAATTGGGTACCGATTTCGAAACTGTCCTCCGATTTTAAAATTGCCACCCAATTTCGAAATTGCGCTGCGCAATTTCGAAATCGCGTAACTTCAATACACATGCGCACTTTCAAAACTTGCATAATGAAAACAATACGTGCAAATGTTGGCATAAGAATAAGCTAATGCAGATCATACATTTCAATCCAAAAAATTAGACCGAGATAACTTCTTTTCTAGCTATGTCTTCTTTCATAATGTTAGGTTCCAGCTCAGTTGCCTGTAAATGGCATCATCAACCGGCTCTCAAAACAATTTACTAGGTGGATCCGCATTGCACTCTGATCCCAAATCTTTGACTCAGGTAATTCACCATTGCAAAGTGCTATAGGTGTTGCAATTGCAAACAGACCACAGTCATTGCACCCTGCATGACTGTTTTTGGCATTTTATCACTTGGATGGTATAATTTGTAGATCTACCCGGCTTGGCAAGTAATAAAGCTGAAGATCTGCATGTGCAACTATAGATTGACTGATTCATCCAATTGTGCATGGAAACACACAACCACCTGAATGCAATATTTGGATCCTTTCAGATGACGTAACTTGCCATTGACCTGTCTGTGAAAGTGTAAGTGGTTGTAAGCCACCAACATGTGCAAATTGTTTATTTCAGTAGTAGTATCTGTGCAGCATAAATATGTTTGCCAGAGAGCCTGTGTATGAGTGCACGTCTGTCCTCTTGATCAAGATGCAAGTCAGGACACCACATGAAAATACCAGCTGTTGGGTTTGCCTTTTGCTTAACTTGTCCTTTCCTCTTTCCATCATCATCATCGTCATCATCATCATCATCCTTGTGCACAACCAGATGTATTGTGATCTTGATTTTCATTTTGTAATGACACAAAATTATCTTCCATCCCAAATCCTGTTGTGGATTTATCTTCATTCTCTTTCGCTTGTGATCCAATTTTGCACTGAATAATTCTGCTTTTGTGACTGACGGGTTGGCTGTGGTTTTCTTGCATGACACAAGAGACATAGTTGTACAAACTTGTCCACAGCAGATCTTGGAATGCACTCATATAAGTTTGATATCTTCAGAGTATAGACCAGTTTTAAAATGTCATAGCTTACACGTATAGAGACAGTACATTTTACCTCTTGTCAGTATGCATGGTCTTCTTATACTACCGATGTGTCCCTTTTGCCTGCAGTGAACTTCTTCAATTATATTAAAGGCTCATCTATAATGCTACTCGTCTCCATTTGGCCATAACCATTGTGTCATTAGTATTCTGCGAATTCAACACGTAGATGTTTAAGTGTGTGGCATATGTGGCACCATAGATATAACACATAGGGATTGGCAACACCAGGCTCTAAATGGTAATAGGCTCGTTTCGGATGTAACCCCGTAACGGCGGAATAGCAGTAAATGAATAAAATTGAGCAGTAAATGAATACAATTGAGCATGGCGTTGTTGACTGAGATTCCAGACCAAGACTTAAAGAATATGTGTTCAGAGAGATATATATAGATACAAAAGAAAAGCGATACGAGCAAGATTTATCACTATATTGGCCCAATCATTGCGCGACCCAACTAGTTGTACCCTTGGTAGTCGTGTGTCCGTACATGTATGAAAGCACGAGCCCTCGTTGCGTTCCAATTTTGTCCCTGCATGCCCTCATCCAAACTGATCTGGAACTCTTTGTACCTAACACAAGATACTGATGGGTACTCGTACCCGTTACATATCTGTTGACTGTTGTACCTGTTTTGAACGTAGTTTACACACTTGCTCCAAACCTGAATTGTCCTAAATACGATGAAGTGATTAAACTGTGCCTTGGTGTTTGTTCCACAGACTTATGATGTACATGTACCCTTATGGAGATATATAGCTTTTTGTACGAATCCTTCGAATGAATTTGTGACAAAAGTAACAAATAACCCTGCTTCACAGTCCCTTCGCATGCCTTCCGAAACTCGTATAGAACAGATTGGTACACTGTATTTGTCCATAACACTACGTATAGGGCTTAAAACACAAACTTCTCCTTTTACCGCGCAACAACATTTATCTGTCCAAGGGTTTGTCTCTATAATAATTTCGTGAAACGAGCCTGTAACGCGGATGTGACGTCACGCCATACATGTAGATAAGCCGTTTCCAATCCCTATGTGTTATATCTATGGTGGCACGCGTGAGTGGTGTGCTTCGTCACGTTACCTGATTTTTGGCTGGGAGACACAGCACGTCTTTAACTCCTTGTGCAGGGTGGTTAATCAGTTCAAAGCGTTTTTTCTTTACCTTGAATTTGAATTGTGAGCTGTAAGTTACTGCCGCGCGATGGCTCCTTCTCCTTTTTCTCTAGAAATAGTCTTACTCGTTTTATCATCCTTAGCCTGTCCTTGTACTGTTCAACGCAAATCTGTCAAAAAGCTGCTTCTGATCGCACTGGTCCATACTCGACAAAGGTGCCCGGCTTTACAACACATGCACGTGCACAGTTTTGAAAGTGCGCATGCGTATTGAAGTTACGCGATTTCGAAATTGCGCAGCACAATTTCGAAATTGGGTGGCAATTTTAAAATCGGGGGACAGTTGCGAAATCGGTACGCAATTTCGAAATTTTCAAATTGCGCAACGCAATTTCGAAATTGTGCAAATGTACAATTTGCGCGGAACATATACACGCTCAACATGTCTATTTTCTTGCCATTTGACAAAGTATTAAACGAACTCATTCAACTTTAATTGATAGAGCGATAATCTTGTCGCAAGTCTTGAAAGTGTACCTCTTTTTACGAGTTCTAAGCTGGAGACAGTGTGTTTTATCAGACGCGCTGGTGGGTTGAATACTGCTTGTCTCCATAGCGTTTCTAATTGCGCACACCTTTTACTCTAATTTCACAATTAAGGAATCGAAATATTCCAACGTCACAATTAAGGAATCATTAAGGAATTGTGACATTCCTTAAATTATGACGCTTACGGTATTGTGATTGCAGACGCGACTACCTTGGATGAGGAAGAGCTCTAGCACTGAGAACGAGATAGTATATACAGAAAGGAAAAAATGTGCACATGGGGACAAGGATAATTAAAACACAATATTACATGTAATATTTAGATGGAGATGGATTATTTGATAGGTAAAATTTGCTGCTGGCCTCATGCTGATAGCCATCTCTGCATAATGCCCAATGAGCATTGTAGACTGCTGGCCTTTATACAAATCATCCCCATATTGGTTTGGGCAATCTTTAATACCTATATCAATTTCTTCAACAACAAAAAAAAGGGTGAGGACAAAAGAACAGTGAACATGTGTTGTGGACAGGTGAGTGTCCTATGCTGTGGTCATTATCCTTGGAGCAATGTTCATTGACATCAGCTCTTGAAATAGCAACTTGCAGGCATATGGAATCTCCACTTGGGATATCTGCAATCAGATAGAGAGGTGAAATGCACACAAAGGGAAAAAAGGGCAAATTGGCACATCAGTTAGATATAAATTGATGACAGTTCTCTTGCTATTAACAGAAATTGACAATAAATAGTACCAACTCCTAAGAATTACATTGTTGGGTTTGAAATAAATCCCTTCCACAGTATCACCGAACCATTTCTGAAAATGAACTATAGTCCTCACACCATAATAATTAAGAAACAATGCTTTCCATATTCCAGTCATTTTCATTGCATGCAGCTCAGAAAGCTGAAATTCATAGCCCCCAATACTCAGCAATGTATTAATGTTTTTTGCAGTGTCCATCATAAGGACTAAGAGGAGCATCCCATGCAACCCTCCAATACCCTAGTCTTGTGCTCAGACCCAATGTATCACAGCTGCAGATGAATTACATTAACTTACAACACTCACATACAATGTTTCGATTCAGATTTCACGATTATGGTCAATGCAATTAAAAATGCGTGACTCACATGTTTTACTGGCAATAAGAATGATGTCATCATAATCGATAATGATATCACTCGCAAAGCAAAGAAAGAAAGCTTTGTTGGTGTGCCTGAAGATTGGTGCTATTGTTTGGATGGCAGGGTTAATGAGAGAGAGGCACAGCCGCATATGCTTAAGCAACCATCTTAGGGTTCGCCGAAGCACGGTGGTATAACCATCTTCTAACCTCCTGGGCCTGAAACGCTTCAATGGGTAAGACAGAGGTCTGTTTACCTTTCTCCTTCTCTACTCTATTTAGAGCACACCAGTCATCAGTATTCATTCATGTGTCACAGACAGTATGTCTATAAACCTACATTAACTTGTAAACATTGCGAAGGAATTAGACATTGTACGTGAGTGTCTTCAGATGCTATGCAAGCGTAGTGGTGATGTAATCCATCCGCAACTGCAAAGCATTGGGTCTGGGCATGAGACTACCAATAGCCTTTAGAGCAAAAAATGGTTTTCAAACATTTTCCTTAGTCTAAGTAATGCAATTGCTAGAGATCCAATGTTAATGTTTGGTGAAATTAAGCTCTGAGTGTTTGCCACTCAAAAGGGAAATACAAACATGTTACAACATTAAAAATAACAATGTCACATAATATCCACACGGCTGCCAAAATTTTGACCCATCTAAAATGGATTGTGAGGGACTAACCAATCGATTTCAAAAGGCAATTAACAGCTACCATATATTATGGAGACACAAAGGGTGAGAACACACTTATTACTAATCATTACTTAAGTACATGTAATCACATGTCCACCACGCGTGCCACTGTAATTTTCCATTCACACATTAGGAAAAATAAAGTTTTAAATGTGCAACACTTGAATCAGCGATATGTAAATTTTCAAAACTCATGCAACACAATATTTTTCCAGGCCCTTAAAATATGATAAAATTTCAGACCCATATGAGCAAGGCAGCATTTAGTAGGGTTAACATCCACAGAATTATCACGAATACCACTAAACAAATGCCAATAAGAAGAACATCAACTACAGCTTTACAATTCAAGTAACCTTGAAAACAATACCAACCTGTGTCTTGTTCTTGCAACCACGACACTCGTATGTGTTAGTCTGGAGGTTTGCAATGGCAATCAGTCCACACAAATTACAGACATGCACTTTGTAGGCATCTGAGGCTGTGTACAGACGCTCGTGAAGGAACTGTGCGGCTCCGTGAGCTATCTGACAGTCACGCTCCATTTCACCGAAGCGCAGACCTCCGTCTCTATTTAAGATGAGAGAGCCAAAAGTCAACTAGAGTCCTCAATTCTTGTACAGAATTACATTCATAATGCCACTCTTCATTAACATGGACAGTGATCCAAATCATATGTTGCATGTAACTTTTGAACGTTTAGGCTATAACAAGGGTATTGGACTTTCACGTTTGGCCATCGAATAGTTTTAATTCCATTATTAAATTTTAAAGATTGGTGGCAAGAATTTTGATTGAAATAACATTTTTCAATTGCAGGTTTAGTAAGGAGCATAAGTAAATGTAAATGTTCCAATTTATTCTTAAATCAAAAGGTTGGAAAGATTGGTCCCAATTTACTTGTTTTTCGAGGTACCAAGAGATTCACCAGAATGCAGACAAATCAGTTTGACCTAAAATTTATTAATTATGACATGGTGATCCTATATGTAAATATATATTTTTATTTTTTCAGTATGCTTTTGGGGCAGGGCTATTGAAATTTTCTATTGATGCATACTGTACGTCTTGTACAGAGAAATGATGGCAGAATGTGAAAATCAAATAACCTAATTCAACACAGCAAAAAAGTAATTCTTTCGGTCTCTTGATATGCAACACCGTATCCCAGGTAAAGTACACATGCATCACTGGTACTGCTTCCGAGCCACTGTTTATTACTTCTAAGTAGTGTACTACAGTCATCATGTACAATACAACTGAGATACACGTGTATGCTGAAAATTAAATGACACCTACCGAGATCTGCCCTCCATAGGTTGTCGTGTGAGAATCTGCACAGGACCCCTTGCTCTGGAGTGGATCTTATCATCCACCATGTGCTTGAGCCTCTGGTAATAGGTTGGTCCGAGGAACACCTGTGTGTTCAGCTTACGTCCAGTGAACCCATTGTACAAGACCTGCCAAGCAAAAAGACCATCACGAAAAATGGTAAAATTGTGCACTGCAGCCAATACATTGACAGCCCTCTGACCTCATTCCCTCTAAGGTGATAGCCATACTCATTCAAGAGTTCTGAAATCTTTTGGACGTTGACAGCGTCATTAAAAGGTGTGGCATCACCAATTTCCCCCTTATTGGCAGACACCTGTGTATTGTAACCAGTTGGAAAACTGCACATAACGAGGCTTATTCATACATGTAGAAGGAAATGGCAAACCTTTCCTTGAAGACACTCGATCAAGTGACCAATGGTCATACGAGAAGGAATGGCATGAGGGTTCATCATCACGTCAGGGCTCAGTCCTTCACAGGTAAAAGGCATATCCTGGACGAAGTTTGGTACAGCAACATACATGTGATGAAATCTGTGCTGCACATTATATATATACATACATCGTACATGTATGTGTGTTATCAAATCACATACATGTACACGTACAAGTACATGAATGCTAAGATGTACTGTGCTGTGCATGTTTATAAACGGCAATGTTACATGTATGCACAATCGCTGCCAACATTTGCTCTGGCAGTATGCAATTCCACAAAACGTACAGCCTCAAAAGCACTTTAACAACACAGTATTGTTCGAAACAGCACCCAAAAGAAACCAAGAGTATTAAATTGTGGTTTAATCATATTCATATTGCCATCCCCCCCCTTCTTAGTCTTGTCCCCAGACGCATTTCACAGCAGCAGATGGATTACATTACTGCTAGTATGGAAATATGGTCTGGAGACACATTTACATGTATAACTCTTATGCTAGGAACTATCTCTATCCATAGGTACAGTCTTGCCCTCTTTGGCTTCAGTGTGTCCTGGCTCTCACCCCTTCCTTCCTTAGCTAACACACTTCTTTTAGGCTTTCCTGTCTCCTCCTTTCCCTTTCTTTTGGATGGAAGAATACACCCACCCCACTTCTGTGTCATGTACATGTAAGACAATGTACATGACACATCTAGGAAAATTAGTCGGAATAGTACCAATTGCCACAAATACAGGTGTACACTAAGTACATGTAGTTTGACTCCTTCGACAATGTTTAGAACTACTGCCAGCGTTGCAACTACATGTACATGTACATGTACATGTACTTCCGCTGACAACCTACGTTTGTTTAGAGTCAAGAGGGTAAGGCCATTACTGGAAATGGGACACTTTTCTGACAAGGTTTCTGAGCTTAAAAACTGTATAGACATGCTCATCTGAATCGGATAGGTAGCGCTTGAAAAAAATTCTGGCAGTAATCTATTGTGCTAGCGTCGAAACAGACACTAGAACTTCTTTAGTTCTCGACTCTGAACCCAAATATTGGTCATGCACAGGTCCAAACGTCTAATATTTGGCCACACGCTATTTGACATCACGCAGGTCTCAGTTACACACTTACGTCACTTTGTAGCTGCTATTTACGTAATATGTTGCACCATGTGAACCTAATATTTCTCCCGCTGTTCGTTCCCATCGGTCCGGTTATTGATTGTCTCGTACCCAGAAATAAATCATCTTCAATTATCTACGCAAGTCCTCGAACAAGGTAAACAACTAAGTGGGTTTTGTACAAGAACTAAGCTATCTGCCATATCTGCACATGTGAAACTACATGTACTACACCTTCACAAATGTCATTATCAAACTATTTTAAAACATGCAATTGTGAGTTAGTGACCAACAACGGAGTTTAAAAATTCATTTCTGCCCACGACAACCAACAAATATAAAAATACGTTAGAATTCAGTTACCAAGTACATGTACATGTGTCACATTTGCATGTACCTCTTGTCTGTAAGTAATTCCACATGTTCCCTTCTGACCGTGACGACTGGCAAACTTGTCTCCAATCTGAGGAAACCTCACTGATCGAACTTTTATCTTGCAGAACTTGTAGCCATCTTGGTTCACGGACAACATAACCTTTTTTTGTTGGGGAGGACAAGTGGGTGGAGGCAAATAAATGTCTGTGTACACAACATGTAAGTGCAGGAACCAACATAACCATATTTTAACACAACCCAGAAGAGCACCCCTCACACAAACACACACAAAGAAAAAAAATTACTTCCATGCCATTAGAAATCAAACTACTAACACAAAATGGTCATTTCAATGTGTTTCGTACAGTTGTTCTAAAATGACTTACACAAGTAACCTTTTAATTTCAAAACGAACACCCACATATTACTAGTTAACTAATGTTAATAAACATCATTATATTTAGAATAGGTGAGCAATTACTAGAATTTTATACTCTCTCCTAGTAAGTTTTATAATGAAATATGAACTTTTGAGGGAATTTTTTTCCATCTTGAATAATTTGATTGAAAATTTTCCATACCGGTACAAACCTTATCTCTAAAATATGGTGTTAATTAAAGTATTATATCTGAGGACTATAAATGTTCAATTAAAAAAAGGTATAAGTCACCTGATCAATGATACCAGTTTCACTGGCTCTTAAGAATGTGCTGGAATCTCTCTTGGTCATTCTTCTTGCAGAACCCTCTAGCTGGAAGGTAATAGGTAAAAGTACTCCACATATCGTACACCAACAGTTAATATTGTTAGTGCATGTGCAGTTCCCCTGCAACATACCTCGTCATCATTCTCTGGAACAGTGATGGTCTTACCGATGATGACATCAGAGCCGCTGACCCTTACTCCAGGAGCGATGATACCGTCATCATCCAGCTTGTCATAGCTAGCATTGCGCATTCCTATAAACACAGGTTTGCAGGGGAGCAATGGGGAAGCTCTCAAGAGTGTACAACTGTATTGCACCCTAAACACACCCTACTGCACACGTACAGAATGGTCATGTACATGCACATGTACATGTATACACATAGACTAAACACTTATTAATATTGTAGTGTGCTTAATATCTGTCCTGGACCCTTCACCAGGAACAGGTCGTATATACACACTGTGTTCAGTTTGATGTAGGGCTGGGTAAACTTTTCATCAGCTGGTGGATCCCCAGCTGATGAACGTAGATCAGCACACATGCAAGTGTAGTACACAATGGTACCATACAATAGCACACACAGCACACTGTTCACTGTTACCTGAACAGGTCTCTCTGGTTGGTTTCTCAAACTGCTCTTCCTCGTCCAACCCTCTCTTGGACTCCTCATCTTTGTACGAACGGTAGAAGACGGACCTGCAGCAACAACAGACACATACATGTGTACATGTACAGTTACATGTACATGTAAGTTAGGAAAGAAAGAAACAAAAAACTCCAGTACTTGTCACACTCAGTGTGCCCAATATGTTAGGTGCATGTGCTGTGTGAGTAAGAGAGCTGGTGGAAAGAGCTCCTCAGCACACTCATCTGACAGCCATGAGCAAGAAACAAGAATAAAGTAAGACTGTAGTGTTACTAAAGTCTGCGACAGCAACGAGGAAGTAAAATTAACATGCTGTTTTTTTTTACTTTTTGGTGTATTTGGGGTCCGAATAAAGGGCGCAATACATTATTTTCAGTACCCCAATTTGTTTAACGAAATATTCAGTGAGTTGAATAATAACGACGGCATAATTTTTCACAATCATTAACGCCAAGCGTGTGTGGCTACTAATTAAATTCATGAATGAAGGCACAAAGGAACGGCTCACGGATGCGGAGGATGTACAATGAAACGCTGAGCAAACTATGGTTCACAGTTACTTTAGCAAGTTGTTTTTGTTTACACAAGGTAAGAGTGTCTAAAGATGGCGCCAGTAATGAGGCAAAAACGTTAAGAGATTCTGTTCTTGAAAACCAAACCGACAGCATGTAAGTAGTATACGAGAATTTTTGCACTTAGTGGTACAACTACACGTACAATCAAATTATGACTTTTGTTTTTGGATGCGGTACTAAATAATAGTGAAATTGGAAACTAAAATATAAAGTACCCCCAATACACTTGAAAATATTGACATAGTTTTGAGCGGCATAAGGAGTTCATTTTTACAGCATTAAATGCTGACATGTTTTACAACATAGCCGTATGATTGGCGTGAATTTAATGATATTCATTATGAAGCCATACACTTTTACATCCTTGATGCTGTCACAGACTTTAACACTTTGTGTGTTCTGGCTGGTTACAGTAACAACGCATAATAAGAAGCTTACCAAAAGACCAGGTTGCCCAAACCTAAACACATACACCCACCCACCTACCCCCACACCTACAACCCCCACACACAAACACACACACACACACACACACACACATGCACACCTGTGTAGTCCTCGGTCCACAGCAGAAGAATTCAAAATGATAGAATCCTCTTGATTATATCCAGTATATGACAAAATGGCTGCTATGGCGTTTATTCCTACAAGTTATTAAAAAGTACATGAATTGATGCAATCAAAGGACAAAACTACACGTTCAATGTACACATGTTCTCTTTACACAAGTACACCACCAATGTACCATACTGCCTATAACCCCTTCCGCCCCCATATAAAAATGGCTAATGATTTAATGAGTGCATCTTTGTAACCTTTAACCTTTTCAACATTTCAGGAACCAAGTGGTGGTACAAAATGATTTTGAAAATCGTACACATCAGTGCTCATAGTAATGGAGGTACATGTACAATCATGAGCCTTCTTTTTTTTTTTTTGGTGTCTGCATATTACGTCACAAACTCCCTTTGTTTCCTTTCTTATTTTAGCCACTGTCAGGGCCTCATCACCATATCCCATACTGATATGTGGACTAATGTACACATTATCACACTGGTTGACACTCTCCTCCATTCCAGCATGGTGTAATTTGTATGTTTCCTTACACATGGACATGTATGCAGTACTCTACAGTATACTACTCTAACACTGAGTTATATATAAAATTAGTCCTTAAAATCTAATGAGCTGCAGCAGTATGCATGTACATTTACAGTATGCAATGCATACAGTGTAGTAATTAATCCTTTCCCAGCTTTTCCACTGAAAAATAATCACATCTGAAAGCCGTGGCAGACAAACATGCACGTGTTCAAGTACATGTACATGCACACGTACATACAATGTATACGTGTACACACGTACATATAAATTTACAAGTACATATAAACATACATACATGTATAACACTGTCCCATATGTGTATATGTACCACTGGCACCTCCTCCCCCTCCCACCCACCGGCTGGTAGCTCTCTGAAGCGTAGGTACTCCATGGAGCGTGTGGTGACCAGAGGCTTCTGGGGGTAGTAGAGGACATGAGCCAGCGTGTCCATGCGCACGTGGAAGTTTGTGATGTAGACGCCCATGGCTTGCTTGCCCATAGCAGACTGGTAGGTGTTACGTGGGGACTGGTTGTGATCAGGGAAAGGAATGATGGAGCCACAGACACCTACAGAATAAGACACGAAAAATGCCACAAATCATAACTGAATACTACATTACACACATGCATACAAAGTAGAAGCTCATTAGTTTGAACTCGTACATGTACAATGTACTTGCCAGTAAAAAACACAAGGTTACCCCTAGCGTTCACGACATTTTGCTTCACAATTTTCATAACGATTGTCGCACATGTAAGGTGCAGCAAAGGATGTAAGGTACAGCAAAGGATGTAAGGTACAACAAAGGATGTAAGGTACAGCAAAGGATGTAAGGTACAGCAAAGGATGCAAGGTACAGCAAAGGTTATACAACTATGTAAAAAGCCACAGCTATCTTTAGACAAAGCGAATGCAGCTTTGCAGGATCCACACTTTGGGCACAATATACATGTAAGTTCCTTTGGCAAGCTTTAGTGCCTAGCTCTGGTAAACATGCCTTATTGCACGTCTGGCTTGATGTAAGATATATTCTACTCAATGGTACTATGGGTGTCACCTTTTCAAAGATCGATGGAAGCTTCCCTAGGCTAATCTAGTATCCCGCACTTATTCAGTAATTCAACAGGATATAAAAACATTCTCTTTGAGAAAGTTAGTGGTATATAGGATTTGAAGGCAATGGTGGTGTAAAAAGGAAGGGAACAAGGGAGCAACGATGATATGAATTTTTTTTAACAGTCCTATATTTCTCACTTTTGTAGTACGTACATTTTACGTTGCTAAATATAGGACTGTTAAAAAAAATTCGTATCATCGTTGCTCCCTTGTTCCCTTCCTTTTTACACCACCATTGACTGCAAATCCTATATACCACTAACTTTCTCAAAGAGAATGTTTTTATATCTTGTTCCATTCATTTTTTTTTAATAAGTGACTACCAGAATACAGGTGTACATGTACTTTGCAACCCGTACATACTAGTAAAATGTACAAGTAAATACGATTATATGACAAAATCCAGCCGTTGTAATTCCCATGTTTATTGCCTAGCAACACAATGTTTACAGTTATGTGCAGCTGTTCTAGATCGAAACTCGCGCGCGCGCCAAGCTTTGCCTCTTAGGAGCTCGTATCTCGTCTGAGTTCAGTTCATAACGCCGCCTCTTAGAAGCTCGCACCGCAATGGAATTTTCCTGTCGCCACCTCTTATAAGCTCGGTTCGACTCCAGATTTGCTCTGTACATGTCACGAGCAAATGCCCGCCTTTGTTCAGCATCAGCATCGTACCAAAATCGGGAGGACTCTAACTCATAGTCTCGATTTAGGACGAATTCCTCCTGTCGCTTTTTTCTCCTCTTTCGTTCCCGTGAAGGCATTTTGACAACGTCAGTTAACGGTTAATGGTACCATAAATGTCTAATTATACGTATGGGTATTGTCATGGGAACGCTTGTGTTTGGTACTCGGACGTAATTATTGCTTTATACCAAACATGTATATCTGACATCAAGGGGCAGTCGGTAGGATTTTTCTACATTTTTTCGTGTTACTGGCGCTCTTTAAAACCTTTCCTATCTCTAGTTATTCTCACCCATAAAGACGACGATGACTATGGACAAATTACGGTCTGGGAACGAGAACTACGAGTTTTTTTGTTCTCTTAAAGTAAACGGTTTGGCGACTTGAACAAAACATGAAAATGATCGTCTTTCCATTGTGGCTCGATAGAAATAAAGAGCTACACTATCCGTTTCTCGGTTTGTGAGTTATATGCGGGTCGCGTTTTTAATGATATTCATGATACGACACAAATTCTATATGAGAGTTACTGCCGTAACTCTCGATATATACGTGGTCAGTTGTTTGCTCACATACAACTGCAGCATTGTCAATAACCCTGCTAATTCAAATTCCTCACTGAACAGGTGCCATCACAGAACAGAATAAAGACTCATTACACTACCTTTTGTGGTACCCAGGTGTCCCTAGGTCATGGTTTTGGTCCTATCATGAACCCCTACTGAAATGTTACTGTAATGTTACATACATGTACATGGTGTACATGTCCAACATCTACATGTACAGCTTACACATGTACATGATGTAGATGTACATTTACATCATGTACATGTACATCTACATGATGTACATGTACACCTACATGTACATGTACACCTACATGTACATGTAGGTGCTTAAGCTGTTTCTAATCCATGGAGTCATGCACTTCATACAATGTACAGTATACAAGTAAGAGTATTTTGCTGGAATGGTGGCACATATCACACACATGCACACACCACACACACACATGCGCACACACACAACTCAGTCACTACACAGACAATTACAATTACATGTACATGTGTGCCTACTGACATCAGTATGCGATAGACTTAGAATGCTCATCATACCTAGAATCATGGCAGGATGAATTTCACAGTGTGTGTAGGTTGAGCAGTACACGGGACCAGACAGGTCCTCTGGAGTCATCGCTATCATCACTGTCTCCTCCTCGAGTGTGTCAATGTACTCCACTACACCTCCAGCCACAAGGTCTTGCCAACTGTGGTGGACCACATGGCCATGGTACATGTACATACAGGTAAACATGTAAATATCACATACAGTGTAACACACACATACACAAACACATAACACACACACACACACACAATGTTCACATAACACACACAACACACACACCAAATACCATTGCATGATCATGTATGTGTATAGTAATGCAACAAAACACATTGGTAGTAAGGTACATGTACATGTACATGTACACTCATAAATGTTACAGTACATGTATACCAGCTAGGTCCAGCTTACACTTTACTTAGTGTAATAATGCTGCAGACTTAACCTCTCACTCTTTTTGCAAATACATTTTGTACTCCATAAAACTGCACAAGCACAGCATTATCAAGCACACTGTAACATTAATTACACACACACACACACACACACACACACACACACACACACACACACACACACACACACACACACACACACACACACACACACACACACACACACACACACACACACACACACACACACACACACACACACACACACACACACACACACACACACACACGCATGTACATGTTATTCCACTGACCTGGCATTGTTGTACTCCCTCTCCTTAAGCAGCTGTATGTGGCTGGACTTGAGCAGCAGTTTCTGGTTCTCCACAATGAGCAGCGGCCGACAGATGCGCCCTGCATCCGTGTAAATCCTGATCTCACGCTCACGAATGTCTCGGATCATCGAGACCTAGACAAACGAGGCACAAAAATACTCAAGGAATACCCTGGAGCCATGACAACTGGGTGTGAACATGTATATCTCTACACAGAGCCAAATGATGCTTAACCGTTGAGTGTCACTTCAAATTTACAAGTACTGTGGTACACCATAAAGTGACAAAATGGAGAAGAGAAGTCAGTCAAAGCTTGCTGTGTGCCTTACACATGTATCAGATACATAGTCCGGCGTAGAGACCCTCGCGTGGACGGAGGGTCTGGAAGGTTGCCTATTCTCGACTGTTCATTAAAACATTATTACATCAGGAGTACATGTATGTAGATTGCATTCCTCCGGACGTAATAATGTTTAAATGAACAGAAACAAATCTGTAAAACTCGAGAATAGGCAACCTACCAGACCCTCCATCCCTACATACAAGCCACAAACCAAGCCTTTGATCTAACCGACCTACAGGTACACGCACATCAAGCCTGTAAAGAAAACATGTACATGTATAGCATGTACAGACGTACAAACATGTACATGTATTAGGGAAGGGTGGTACATTTATTAGGCACATGTGCATGTGCCTACAGCCAACATATTCAGTTTATTGCCTTTATAAAACCATACAATGCATTGGAAGTGTCAGGTTTTCATTAGGAAGTCTTTGCCCATTAAACAACCTACTGTAACAGCAATGTCCAATATCCCACATCACAACAACTACATGTACACTTAAAAGGCACACAAGTATCCAAAGTACACTTGTGCCCGGGCACACATCACGACAAGTACCAACCTCAGACACGATGATGTCCATCTGCCTTCGGAGCCTCCTAAGAGTGTTCATGAGCTGCTCTGGCTCTCTATGGATGCCTACCCAGCATCCGTTCACAAAGATCTTGGTTGCACTACAACATAAGAGAAGTCAACAACAATAAAGATTAACCCATCATCCCTTATAGACTTGATGAGGTACACGTATCAGAACCTACATTACACAGAATTTGTGCCATATTATATATACAAAAACGCAACCAAGATCTTCTCTACAGATATTTTGGTAAGTAAACCCCAACCAGAGACTGAACCCTGGACTCATGCTCTGCCATCACACTTCCTAATCCACTACACCAATCTGACCTCCCCTCCCCCTTACCCCGCCAATCTGACCTCCCCTCCCCCTTACCCCGCCAATCTGACCTCCCCTCCCCCTTACCCCAAGGGGTAGGGGTTATGAATTATCTTCTATTTGTTGGTGCCTCCTGCTTTATCAACTACACCTATCCGACCTCCCCTTCCCCTTACCCCAAGGATAAAAGGGCCATGCTGATTCGTTCATAGCTTACTACATCAAATAGCCCAAATTATCACAATAATAAAAATTTGAATTTAGTTAGATTTTAAATGTTGAAGCTAAAAAAAAAAAAAGATGAAATATTTTTAGCTGTGGCATTACCGTCATTAAATGCAACTATACATTTAATGCAGCTAATAGGGGACCCAATGAATGTGTAGCTACATGCACATGTATATAGGTTTTGCTTGTGTTTCAAAAGATTCCTAATTTCTTATACATCTAATTTATATCTTTAGAATATACCTTAACAAAAGACTTGGGTAATGTCAAAAGGTTGGATTGTACCGCCTAACTTTCCTTTCCCATTTAAAGAAAATTCATAAAATGGCGATACTGTCCTGCTTTGTGTTTACTGCCACTATAAGGCCAGAACCAAACATCACCCAATTACGCAAGCGTAAGGAAATTAATTAATTAATAATCCACAATAATGCACATATACGCACCATGGCTATGACAGCAACACAATCACTAACATGGAAGCTTAAAACAAGTACGTCAAGAAGTACAAGAGTAATACTGATGCTGCAAGACAACGAAGGTGTTCAACCTAAACAAGGTATGGAAGCTTTTGAAAAGCAGAACTTTGGGCGTTCGCTTTCTTTCGCTACGCACCAACTGGGCCAAGTTGAATTGAGGAAAAGTCCCGAACTTGCAGCTTCTATTTTAGCTTTCCAGTCATTACAAGAAGCAAGGTATGTACGAATCTGCAACCATAGCTGCAGATCTTACCAATGCAGGGCAATATTTTTTTACTAATTCTTTATTATATTCAATCCATTCAGTCTAATGCATGCAAAACGACTCGAGTATTATAGAAATGAAGTTAACTGATCTTATAAAAGGGGGTTCATACCACAACACAACACTTGTTGTACAGTGCCAACATGCAGTGAGACACAAAAACAATACATAGCCGGCCTTCTGGCTGGACCCCCCCCCCCCCCCCCCCAAACCAGTACAGGTGGGATCGTTCGACATACACAATGTATGAACTCCCAGTATTACGAGCACATGCAGAAGCTTGCCTTGCTATTGAGGACGGGGCTATCTCCTCCAGATTCTCCATGCTCCACTCCTCCAAGAACTCCAGGATGGGGCTAGGCTGACTGCCCACACTGATGTAGGCCATGAGCGCAAGGTTCTTCACCAGCCCAACGGCGTGACCCTGTGGCAGAGACGTGGAAAATTGCAGCATACTGTAACACTGAACAGGTTGTGAGTTTCACCGCGCGAATGTGTAAGCCTGCACCACTACATACACATATACGTGTAAATCTGTGTGTGTGTGTGTGTGTGTGTGTGTGTGTGTGTGTGTGTGTGTGTGTGTGTGTGTGTGTGTGTACATGCATTGAGGTGGAATATTGTTGGGTAAACAAGCACATGCACATACACATACGGGCATAGATGCAGATGCACGCCCACACATCCAAACTGTTCAGGACGCCTTTTTGCTTACCTCAGGAGTCTCCGCAGGACATATCATACCCCAGTGAGTATTGTGCAGCTGCCTAGGCCGGGCCAGCTTGCCCTCCCTTCCGATTGGAGAGTTCAAACGTCGCAAGTGTGAGAGTGTAGAGGAGAAGGTAAGCCTGTTGAGCACCTGGGAGACCCCTGCCCTGGTCTGGTGGGCCTTCTTCTGGTCACCCCAGTTACCAGTGGCCAAGGAGTACTTCAGACCATCAGTGATAGTCTTAGTCTTAATGGCAAGCTCCAAGTTAAAGTCCTGAGCATGGTGGTGTGTGTGTGTGTGTGTGTGTGTGTGGTGTGTGTATGTGATTTGTGTGTGTGGTGTGTGTGTGTTATGTGTGTGTTATGTGTGTATGTGTGTGTGTGCATGTGTGTGCGTGTGTGTGTGTGCATGTGTGTGCGTGTGGCGTATGTGTGTGTATGTGTGTGTGTGCATGAGCAGGAGATATAAAGGTATTACATGTACTTACATAATGTGCAAAACAACAGTTCAGCAGGGTATTTATTGTACTTGTGCATTAACCAATTCCGAGAAACATGTCCAGTTAATGCCCACCATTGGACAAGTACTCCCATAACAGTTACCACCTCTAGGCATTGCCCCACCCCATTAACAAATCTACCAATAAGTCACAACCATCGTGCACACAACCTACCCTGCCTTTATCGATGAACTTCTGTGCATACATTCTGACCTCCTTGCAAAGATTGCGAAACAATCTGCACACACACGCACACACACACACACACACACACACACACACACACACACACACACACACACACACACACACGAGGGGATAGGGGATAAGCACATGCAGTAAAGACATCCCACAAGACCAAACCCACTCCACCTACCCCCTGAAAAGGAAGGCAAGCAGAGGGCCAGCCAGGTCCAGTCTCTTGTTACCATAGTGATCCCTGTCATCCAGCTCCCTCCTTCCAAGGGCTGCTTGAAGTAGGCGGTGAACCATATACCTGAGAAGAGACCACTGTTTTAAATAACCCCTGTTTAAATATGTTTAAATAATCAGTTTTGTTTTTAAACTACAGCCAAATTACATGTACATGTACATGTATCTTACGGATCAAGCTGACTACAAGTATGTGCTTCTAACTTCAGAAACATGTTTTAACAACATTTCTTAACAAGGAGAGGTTACCACACTGGCTACCATAGCCTGCCCAGCCAAGCACCCCACTACTAGAGAAAGATTTCAATAAATGGCCTGGCTTTGGTTAGGTCAACCACCTTCCATCAATCAGTTGGCAACAACACCCATCACACAAGTATACATGTCCCATCACACAAGCATACATGTCCCAACACACAAGCATACATGTACATGTCCCAACATATAATCGTGCAAGTACATTGTACATGTTTCGAACATGTACACATGTGTAGCTCATTAAAAAAAATTTCATCTAAGTTTATAGGCAAGACATAACATTACCAAGTGCACAAAGGTCTGTACCACCCAGGCACCTCTGCACTGTACCACACCACCTCTGACATACCCTAGGAAGTAGGCCTTCTTTGTCTCACAGAAGCTGCTAACACCCACGTGGGGGAGGAGCTCCTTCTGCAGGATGTCCTTGGCGTACTTGATCCTCTTCTCCCTGGTCACTCCTGGCTTCGCTCCCCTGGTGCCTATGAAGTTCAGCGCCACACTCTGCTCCTGGATGACAAAAGCCTCATCCAGTGACGATTTGAGCTGCACCAATCAGAACAGAGAATAAGAGGTGGTGGAAGTTATCCTTATTATTATTGTTGTTCATAAGAGGCATCTTTGGTGGCAACTACTTTGTGTGCTACATGTAAAAATTGCACGATATGCACATATAAATCTGATTTTGAAATAATATTAATGAATCAGTTAAATCACAAAAACTGCACACATACAAACCATTAAATAAAACAAAAGGACATTAAGTAGGCATAAGTACATTTAGCACTACCTGAAGCAGCATTGCCCCTCTACTGACATTGCATTAAAAATATCAAATCACAACAATGTTGCCATGGCACTATATCCTAACCCACCTCTTTCTCTCCTTCTTCCCCTCCCTCCCTCCACACCGAGATGCCACCCCTCCCTCCCTCCCTCTACACCGAGATGCCACCCCCCCTCCCTCCCTCTACACCGAGATGCCACCCCTCCCTCCCTCTCACTACACCGAGATGCCACACCTCCCCCTACATCCATCACACTCACCGCCTCCATCATCTCTATGTCACTGAAATCGTAGATGATGTGCTCCAGGATGTCCCTGTCCGATACGAACCCCAGGGCCCTGAACACGATCATGATGGGTATCTCCTGCCTGATGTAGGGCAGGGTCACCACGATCCTCTGCCCCATGGCGCTCTTCTTCACCCCCGTCCCACCTCTGGCCAGCTGGCTCACCCACAGCGAGCTCACGGGACGAGACGAGTTCTCGATGTAGGACCGTATCTCGGCGGTGAAGGCATACTTGGACTCCTTCTTGGAGAAGACGTAGACCGTGTTGGTGGCCATCTTTTCCTGGGCGATGAGAACCTTCTCCGAGCCGTTGATGACAAAGTATCCTCCCGGATCTAAGGGACACTCGTTCAGCTCGGTGAGGTCGCGGTCGGTGAGGCCGTTGAGGAGGCAGTAGGTGGAGCGCAGCATGATGGGGATCTTCCCTATGAAGGCCTTGGGGTGCTGCTGCTCCACCGGGTCCTCATCCTCCACCAGCTTGGTCTTGGTGATGTCCACATACAGAGGAGCTGAATAACTGTGCAACGTAGGAGAGGGGATAAGAGAAGGGAGGGAGGAAAGGGGGAGGGAGAGGGAGTGGGAGAGAGGGAAGGGGAGGAGGGGAGGGAGGGGAAGGAGGATGAGGGAGAGAGAGTGAGGGAAGGAGGGAGAGGGAGAGAAGGGAGAGGGGAGGAGGAGAGAAGAGGGAGGGGAGGGGTAGGAGAGGAAGAGGGGGTGGGAGAGGAGGAGAGGGGAGGATGGGAGGAGGGAAGAGGGGGAGGGAGAGGAGGGGAGGAGGGAAGACGCAGTGGGAGAGGGATATCAAGAAGAATGATCAATTTTCTGATACAGTACATAGTGCAGCAATACCTGCCCACTAAGAGGCACTTTACCTTGTACCCAGGTAACACACTTGACAAACCCCCAAGCATCACAAAAGAATATTATATTAAAAGTGGGCGACTGTACTGGATGTTATCCTTCAAAGATGTCCCCTACTGAACTTGGAAGGTGCAGCTGTATCCCCCCCCCCCCCCCACACACACACACACACACCAGACTACAGCTCACGTGAGATTCCTGAGCCTTGCCTCATTGGGCATCAGGGCCACTGGTGCACCGTCCTTCTCCCAATGCGTGGGCTTGGATAAGTAGATCTGCTCAAACTTCATTGAGTACTTGGGCTAAGGGGGGAGGGGGAATGGGGGGAATTGGTGTGCTCTAATTGAAAACTATATACGTCTCTACTTTACTTACAGCCATCGTTGTGTCGGGGTCGTATTGCGCTTCTGCCTGCAGCTCAATGGGCGGCGTGTCCTCGACTATTCTCTGCACCGACATTTGGATAAATTCGTCGAAAGAGTCCAGCTGCTGGCGAACCAATCCCTTCTCGTCGAAGTACGCGCTAATAATGATCCAGCAGGCTTCCTGCCAAAGATCTGGCGAGATGTCTTCCGCCTCTTCCTCTGTTTCATCTTCAAATGAAGCTCCTACAAGCAGCGAAGCAGAATATCGTACTGACGCGGCACGTAGACGCTAAATTTAAAACCATCCAGCAACAACGCATTTTTTAAACAACTGAAAAATATCTCACAAATCGCATACGCATAAAAACCGCTTTATGGTTGTTTATTCACCCACCTCGCTCGTAGTCCACCATAATTTAAATAACGCGCACTATTCATAATATTAATTTGTACTAATTATATACCCAAATATGCGCTTCGGTGTATTACATCATGATTACATCAATGCATGTATTAGCTTTCGTTTAGTTTTGTACAGGAGAGGTACTCCGAGTCTCCGACCATAGGTAGAATACCGGTCTCGGCATGATTAAGACAAGCCAGTTGTTTTTTAAAAATATATATTTTATTATTTTTGCGAGCCTTCCCGGTGGTGGTGTGTTCGGGCGGAGCAGAGACCTAAAGCGATCCACGCGCTACGTACGTGTTAAAACCAAGTTAAAACCAATGAGTCATTGGTTTTAACACGTACCCTCAATCATTCAATGACCTTACTTATATTAGCTTGTTGCGTATGTATCGCGGGCACGCTACAGTGAAGATGTGCGGGTGGTGCTTGGCTCTTCTTTAGTTGACGGAAGAGGCTTAGTCTCAAGCGCATTTGAACATCTAACATCGATCTGATTAGGTTTGTCGACAATGCTTCTCCCTTCACCTAGGCTTAGCTACTCTAAAATTTGCGCGTGTTTTATTAACATAGGGTAAGTAATTTTTGCTGCCCCAGAAGCTGGAAAATCGTGTCATCGTATATAGATGGTGTCACAAAACCAGAGATAATCTCTGACAAAACTCATTACGAGGTCTTTTTCCATGCCAAGCCCGAGACAGCAATTCTTTTTTCTCTGTTAAACAGGCACACGGATTTGCTTCAACCACTCAGCTCCAACCACAAAAGCAGTGATCACACCATTTGTAAACGCTCCCAGCTACCCCTGAAGACAATGCCCTTAGCATGGGAGATGAGGGTGTGGAGCAACCCTGAGGACTACATCACAACACCTTGAGGAACACAATCCAGTCTCCAGAACAAGGGAGGTGATGACATGGACCACATGGCACCTGATACCATTATCAGTGGATAAAGCTGATATGCTTAACTTGTGCATCTGCTCCACCACATGCATGTACATTACACCAGGTGTCCACTGATGAACACACTGCTTTTAAATCAGTATAACTCATGATTGAAATTAACTAACCACTTGATTTCATTAGTATACATTACCACTGTTAGGCAAATACTAACAATCCAATTATATGGTAAGCAGTTAAGTAATTGTATCAGAACCCTCATAAATCAACATATTCAAAACCCTCGATTATCAAAATTTAAACTAATAAACACAGAGAAATGGTGTAGTATGAAACATTAGAAGTAGATAACCATAACCATTGGGAAGTTATAGCGAAACGTGATGCATATTTTATTATATGCGCTAGGTCCTTTTTCACTGCCTCGACCCCATATACTTTTAAATTCATTTAAATCCTAATCCTATTAAGCATTGCATTCATCTGTGGACACCTGGTATATACATCCATGTGTTTCACAAAATGCTACAAAAGTATACGTAGACTGTATGATATGCATGGTCTTGTGGAGTGGCCCAAAGTGTAAGCATTCCTCTGGGTTGTCACAATGTGGATGTGGATGGATGGGGAACCACAGAAACATGCAGGATGAAGGGCTACTTCATATGTGACATCATCACTTCAGTGCTACTTTATGTGACATCATCACTTCAGTGCTACTTTATGTGACATCATCACTTCAGTGCTACTTTATGTGACATCATCACTTCAGTGCTACTTTATGTGACATCATCACTTCAGAGTGATGAAGGGCTACTTTATATGTGACATCATCCCTTCAGTGTGATGAAGGGCTACTTCATATGTGACATCATCACTTCAGTGTGATGAAGGGCTACTTCATGTGACATCATCACTTCAGTGTGATGAAGGGCTACTTCATATGTGACATCATCACTTCAGTGTGATGAAGGGCTACTTCATATGTGACATCATCACTTCAGTGTGATGAAGGGCTACTTGATATGTGAATCATCACTTCAGTGTGATGAAGGGCTACTTCATGTGACATCATCACTTCAGTGTGATGAAGGGCTACTTCATATGTGACATCATCACTTCAGTGTGATGAAGGGCTACTTCATGTGACATCATCACTTCAGTGTGATGAAGGGCTACTTCATGTGACATCATCACTTCAGTGTGATGAAGGGCTACTTCATGTGACATCATCACTTCAGTGTGATGAAGGGCTACTTCATGTGACATCATCACTTCAGTGTGATGAAGGGCTACTTCATGTGACATCATCACTTCAGTGTGCTACTTCATATGTGACATCATCAGACAAAACCAGACCAATGTTTAATTCTTCAAGTTTCAATACAATAAATATATTTCTATGTGCCTGCATTGATCCTAATTACCTTCCATCAGACTTATAAAAGGTACTGAACATTAAATTTCAATGCAAATGTTGCCTTATCTTTGCTTGCCCCGCAAAGACATACAAGTAGGCCCAGTGTTTTGTTGGATAATGTGCACTGCTGGTAATACATGTACAGCTGATTGGCCAATTTCCAACATTACATTTAGTCACCTCAACACACACACCCCCACACAACACATACACCCTCCCAACACACAGTGACATACATACACACAACACATACCCCCACACACAGCCAGGTGCGTATTTGATGCCCTCCCCAACAGCAGAATTCAGATATACAAAATCAATCAGTTCATTAAAAACAAATTCAATTGCAGATGGCCCTAAGTCAGCAGGTATTGCGCTAACTTGGACGTTGGTCACTATGTGAACGTATCTCCGCTTGTTTGAGGCCCAGAATCTGTTTAAATAGTTCGTACACAGACCAGCACAGCGCAGTCGAGGGTACCTGGTAAATGACACGTGCCGAAAGTCCCTTAAAATATCCTCGAATCCCTGACACTTGGTGTATCTTGACAAGCGCCCTGACCATTCCCGGCACCTTGTTCTCCGATTCGATACCCACACGCTGCTCGTACGTGTTCAAGAAGGTCTTGGCTACGTCCAAAGGTGTGGTGATTGCAGCGGCTATACCTCCGGCTCCTGCTCCAGACAGCATGTGGGACAGAGGGTTGTAGTGTCTCGTGGGGTTGAACTTGTCTTGGAAGGACTCGTACGTCACAAAGTGCACGACCTGGAAGGGGACGTTCATGGACAGCTGTGTGGTGTAGCTCCTGTAGAAGGCCTTTATCCCTTCGGTACGGTAGACGGTCCGAATGCAATGAAAGGCGCCCTTGTAGGGCGAGTGATACAGCTGCAGGCGTTGCTTGACAACTGCAGGGGAACAAGGGAGTGGGAGAGAGAGAGCACACACCAGGTGACCTTACGTGTACATGGCAACATACAACATAATGATACATCGCACACAGTTCCTTGATGCACATTCTCAGTGAACAAGCTATAATGCGTGCAAGTGAAGTGTGCATGGTATTGCAGTACTTGGCAATAACAAACACAACTGTGTTGCTCAGAAGGTACACACCAACAGCTAACTACGACACAGTGTGTCATTTTACAATTAAACCTCAAAAATGCATCTAATGTGACTTAGGGAATGTTGCTAACACACCAGACAGTATTCTGTTTTAAAAGGAAGCATCAAATGACACAATGAAACCTTACCCACACCCGGCCCTCTCCCCCTGCACCCACACCCAGCCCTCTCCCCTGCACCCACACCCAGCCCTCTCCCCCTGCACCCACACCCAGCCCTCTCCCCCTGCAAGATCATTGGTCGACGGCTCACCACGGAACTCACTACAACATCAGTATGAATAGTGCCTGTCTAATAACTGTGATTGGGAGACTCAAATGACACAGCTGTACTAAAAGGTTAGCACTTGTGCAGCTCTAACTAAGGAAGGGATGGGATGGGGTGAGCATCTGAATGACCAAAGTGTAGGCACACATGCATGTACATACATGTACAATGCACACACATGTACAATGCACACACGTATACACACACACCTTCAATAGGATTCATAAATCCATCATGTATCAGTGAAGAAATTGCTCCTGCACCACCTATACACCAGGAAACAACACGAAGCTAAATTAGGAACAATCAGAGACAGACAGTTTAAATGTGTATGCAAAATAATACAGTGTACTGCTAATCTTGGCCAATCGCAACATGCACATCCAACACAACAGGAGACTAAGTGCCCTTAGGGGGCTGCTACATGTAGTCTACACGAAAAGACCCATTGGCCCTACTGGCAGTCCCCAGTGTCTTAGTGTGTGTGTAGTTCATGATCAACACTGTACGTGTAGGTTGACAACATGATGATAAAAAGTGTGCACAGGTATTTCTTTTTCAAAAAATTTTTTTGCAAGTGTGCAGTTTGGGAGCTGATTCAAATTTTTTTTTTTGCAAGTGTGCAGTTTGGGAGCTGAATGGAGCGCCAGTACTGTGTACATATATCTACACCGAGGGTGCTCTGGGGAAACCATTAACAACTTAAGGGTATACTCAAGCTGCACCATTAGGTGCAAAGTTCACAATACCCTGCCAGAGGGGAAGCTGTTGGTCTGCTGCCATGGTTACAAGGGATCATACATGTAGCAGGACCATCATCCCTCCAATCATGTAACAGGAGTGCCTTATCACACATGCCTAAAGGATGTACAGCCATACTGCAAAAGAAAGTCAACTGCTTGTGTCTTAGTTTATGATCAGTAGATTAGACTTCCATCCACAAGTGATAATACATCTACAGACCAACCAGATCCCAGATAGAGAAACTCCTTTTTGTGAGAAGGGACCTACTGTGAAACCTTTGAGTTTGTACCACAGGTTTGCATGTGCACACATGCCCAGGATGACATCACAATGCATAATGCTCCACCTTACATATCACAGATAAAGGATGTACATGTATAGCACCACACCTCTGACTATTGACACGTAAAGACTTGTTTTGTAAAGAAAGCACCCCCAAAATATTACATGCACTCAGACACATGTACATGCATACATAAATCTACACTCTCACCACAAACACAATCACTCACACACACCTAACACACTCATACACACAATCACTCACACACACCTAACACACAGTCACACTCACACACACACGCCTAACACACACACACACCTAACACACACCTTGGGCCAGCACGCTACTCCTCTTATCAGATGACAGCGTCTTCTTCGCAAACTCGTAACTTGAGAAGTACATTGCATGGGCAGGTCCAGCTGCCCCGGCAACCACCCCTATGCCCCTGAACAGGACCCTTGGGTTTTCCTCACGTATGATCTTAAAGAAGGCATCAACTGGGCCTCTGTACGTAGTACTGAAAGTGGGGAGGAGGGTCATCATACGAGTCTGGATTCAGAAAGGGAGAAGAAAACCAGCTGTAAAGGTACAGTTGTGTCAAATGAGAGGAAAGAAGAGAAAGCAAGAGAGAGAGAGAGAGAGACAGAGAGAGAGAGAGAGAGAGACAAAGAGAGAGAGAGAGACAGAGAGAGAGACAGAGAGAGAGACAGAGAGAGACACAGAGAGAGACAGAGAGAGAGACAGAGAGAGAGAGAGAGAGAGAGAGAGAGACAGAGAGAGAGAGAGAGACACAGAGAGAGAGAGAGACAGAGAGAGAGACAGAGACAGAGAGAGACAGAGAGAGAGAGAGAGAGAGAGAGAGAGAGAGAGAGAGAGAGAGAGAGAGAGAGAGAGAGAGAGAGAGAGAGAGAGAGAGAGAGAGAGAGAGAGAGAGAGAGAGAGAGAGAGAGAGAGAGAGAGAGAGAGAGAGAGAGAGAGAGAGAGAGAGAGAGAGAGTTAGGAGAGTTGGATAGAGAGAAAAGGATGAGAAGAGGTACAAGTGGAGAGAGAGACATTAGCTGGCATGGGACATGTGCGGAGGAAAAAGGCAAATATATGTATCATGTATTTAGCTTTTCGGGTTACTTGTCAGTGATGGATTGAACCACTGACCCAACAATGTACATTGTACAATGCCTACAGTGATACCCAGTGTGCAGCTGTGCTTAACTGTAATGCATGTATGATGTTAACATGATGTTTAACAGATCTATATTCATGTAAGTGCATGTGTACATGTACATAATGTATGTACATGTAAGCAGAATGGAGTCACATATCCAGCATACAGGTCTGCAATACACCACACTACAGAGGGGACACCACAGAGTGGGTGCTCTAGAAGAAAACTAAAAACTACATGCAACTACACTCCTGTTGCATTATTATGCGCAATTCTTTAAAGTTCACTTCATGACTGAATATCCGGGAACACCACCTAAGTCACATGTAAATGTATATGCACACATGACAGTTACAGTCCTGCATAACCATAGTTGTCACCATTTCAAATTATAAGGTATATAATGCCCTTTATGAGGCACTATCACCAGGAAGAGGGACCTTATGATGAGCAACCATTAAATGTTGAATATACTAGGGCAGCATCTTTTTTAATGCAACTGGTGTGACTAAATGTGTGTGTGTGTGTGTGTGTGTGTGTGTGTGTGTGTGTGTGTGTGTGTGTGTGTGTGTGTGTATGTGTGTGTGTGTTTGTGTGCTAGATACATGTATGAATGAATGAGCATAAGTGTGCAGATACAAGTGCAAAGCTTACTGGCTACATGCAACAGTTATGTCTGAAGAGATGTACACCATTCACCTTAGCCATTGCAAAGTGTACGGTGCAGCCAACACACAAGCCAACTGGTACAAGCTCCCAACCAAAAACCATCAGAATAGCTCTACTGGAGCACAATGTATGTACCGTTGAGTACCACAATATATCCCCCCCGCCCCCCACCAAAACAAAAAGGCCCGTGTTTAAATGAGCGTATCTTTGTACTCGTTAACGCTTCCGCATACCTGTTTAAACATTTCAGGACAGAACTGGCACTCCAAAAGGATTTTAAAGAATGGCACACAGCTGTGTTCATGATTACGTCGATATGCTTGTTTAAACACGGGCCTTTTTATTTTTGTGTGGGGGCAGAGAGGGGGGATATCTCGTGGTACTCTATGGGGGCCTCATTCATGAGCTGAAGACTGTACATGTACATGATACCATCACAGGAGCATACTACACGTACATGATACCATCACAGGAGCACACTATACGTACATGATACCATCACAGGAGCACACTACATGTACATGATGCCATCACAGGAGCACACTACACGTACATGATACCATCACAGGAGCACACTACACGTACATGATACCATCATAGGAGCACACTACATGTACATGTTACCATCATAGGAGTACACTACATGTACATGATACCATCATAGAAGCATACTACATGTACATGATACCATCACAGGAGCACACTACATGTACATGATACCATCATAGAAGCATACTACATGTACATGTTACCATCATAGGAGTACACTACATGTACATGATACCATCATAGAAGCATACTACATGTACATGATACCATCACAGGAGCACACTACACGTACATGATACCATCACAGGAGCACACTACATGTACATGATACCATCACAGGAGCACACTACATGTACATGATACCATCACAGGAGCACACTACATGTACATGTTACCATCATAGGAGTACACTACATGTACATGATACCATCATAGAAGCATACTACATGTACATGATACCATCACAGGAGCACACTACATGTACATGATACCATCACAGGAGCACACTACATGTACATGATACCATCACAGGAGCACACTACATGTACATGATACCATCACAGGAGCACACTACATGTACATGATGCCATCACAGGAGCACACTACACGTACATGATACCATCACAGGAGCACACTACACGTACATGATACCATCATAGGAGCACACTACATGTACATGTTACCATCATAGGAGTACACTACATGTACATGATACCATCATAGAAGCATACTACATGTACATGATACCATCACAGGAGCACACTACATGTACATGATACCATCACAGGAGCACACTACATGTACATGATACCATCACAGGAGCACACTACACGTACATGATACCATCATAGGAGCACACTACATGTACATGATACCATCATAAGGAGCACACTACATGTACATGATACCATCATAGGAGCACACTACACGTACATGTTACCATCATAGGAGTACACTACATGTACATGATACCATCATAGAAGCATACTACATGTACATGATACCATCACAGGAGCACACTACATGTACATGATACCATCACAGGAGCACACTACATGTACATGATACCATCATAGGAGCACACTACACGTACATGTTACCATCATAGGAGTACACTACATGTACTGTACATGTACATGATACCATCATAGAAGCATACTACATGTACATGATACCATCACAGGAGCACACTACATGTACATGATACCATCACAGGAGCACACTACATGTACATGATACCATCACAGGAGCACACTACATGTACATGATACCATCATAGGAGCATACTACATGTACATGATACCATCATAGGAGCACACTACATGTACATGTTACCATCATAGGAGTACACTACATGTACATGATACCATCATAGAAGCATACTACATGTACATGATACCATCACAGGAGCACACTACATGTACATGATACCATCACAGGAGCACACTACATGTACATGATACCATCACAGGAGCACACTACATGTACATGATACCATCACAGGAGCACACTACATGTACATGATGCCATCACAGGAGCACACTACATGTACATGATACCATCACAGGAGCACACTACATGTACATGATACCATCACAGGAGCACACTACATGTACATGATACCATCATAGGAGCATACTACATGTACATGATACCATCATAGGAGCACACTACATGTACATGTTACCATCATAGGAGTACACTACATGTACATGATACCATCATAGAAGCATACTACATGTACATGATACCATCACAGGAGCACACTACATGTACATGATACCATCACAGGAGCACACTACATGTACATGATACCATCACAGGAGCACACTACATGTACATGATACCATCACAGGAGCACACTACATGTACATGATACCATCACAGGAGCACACTACATGCACAAGACGAAGTGTGAATACCAATAATTTGTACAGGGATATCCTGAGGGGCATAAGGTCATTACAATTCCGTGTGTACGTGTGTGTGTGTACTCCTAAAATGTTAGATGGCTTGCTTTCACTTACAAATCTTTACTTTCATGCAATCACTACCTACTTACAAATCTTTTACTTTCATGCAATCACTACCCCTTTGGATTTGTAGTACTGCTGGTACCTTCATCATATGCAATGCACACCAACACTCCTGTGCCCTGTTCATTACACACCTTGTCTTGTACATGAAGGAGGGCTGTGACCCCGTGTGTATGTAATGTTACATACAAAGATACACAAGGGGCCACAGCCCCAGGAATTAAACCCACTTCAGTATATAGCAGGTCACTTCCTGCGGATTACATGTGTACGCATTGCAAGGTGGCTAGCTGGCTTCGGCAGGGAAGAGCCCATTATGTTAATATGCTTGAAGCAAAAAGCACAGGATACTCCAGCTTTGTTTAACATAAACAAACCCTGGACACAAAACGCAAACCCACCATCATACATTCTAGTGCAATAAGAAGCAAATGCAACCAGTGCACTGAATGCAACCCATTTGTAAAGCATTTCACCATTGACCAAGTAGTAAAGTACCCCCCGCACAGTGATACTGCACATGAGAGGTACAACCTTGCCTCGCACTCATTCGGATAAGTCATAATAACTGGCAACGTGGCGCGCACGTGCATGCACACACACACACACACACAACACACACACACACACACACACACACACACACACGCACGAGCATACGCACATTACACATGTCTACGGTAACAACAGTGTCTCACCTTGATGCAGTCAACAGGGTACATCGCGCAGTGTTCCATCATTCCCGCCACTCCGCCAGCGAGCAAGTGCGCGGTCAAGTTGTCAGTCGGAAGGCTTTCGTACTCAACCTCTTCCATATCTTCTGAACTATAGGGTAGAGACAACGGCTCTGATTCTTTGACAGTCAACGGTTCAGTAGCAGTATGTAGTTTGAGATCATGTGCCATACTAAGGGCCATACTAGTACTAGTACTCTAGGTTCCAAGAACACGCCAAGTTCCCGCTGTTAGACTTCTGGGTGGTTCTTCCCGTCTGCAATGTGTTTGCAAGATAGCAGTCAGGGGCAGCGGAGGGCTTCCGCGCGCATCAATTAGAAAATCAACAAAACGTTTAACGTACGCTTGGCCCGGCTGCTTAGACCACTGTACGCCCTGAGTGCAGCGTCTTGACCTCTGTTCTGCAAAAACTGATGCTAAAAAATACTCGACTTCGACAAGCGCACCCTCTAAGGTTGTAGAGTCTCTAGAATAAAGTAATCAACACTTCCGGATATGATCGCTCCCGTTAGTGGCATGGCGGATGAAACTTTTATTTTAATACGATCATCTTTAACGTGTACAACTACTGATTACGTTGTACAGCCACTGAGTGGATTTTGTGGGACAGTGATTGTGCCGGGATAGATTGTAATATGAAGGATTTAATATACATGTAGATGAAATTGGGGGCCGGGGATGTAGGATTTCTAACTATCAACTAACTATTAAATACATTGAAATAAAACATGAAATACATACAATTAGATGATACTTAAGTTGTTAAAATGAAATCATAAAGAGAAACAAAATTTACTCCATGAATGAGGTCAGAGGAGCACCATCATCAAACCCCAGCCCACTTCTCCATTTGATCAGTGTGGGACCCTCTAAGACAGAGGCTCACTGCTCGAACCCCTGCAAAAGCGAGTCGTGATCTGATGTGATGGAATAGGGTTTGTCCCACTTGAAGGACAGAGCAAACATGGGATGATGGAAATAATGCCATTATGAGTTTATAATTATAATGATAATCCAATTGTTAATTTGATTAGCAACAAGATACAACCATATTATATTGTTAATAATAAAAACACTAAAAGTATATACTAACATATCCTAGGACCTAGATAGCATTGCCCTAGGGTTTGCCCTCATCAGGGAGATGTTCATAGAGTTCAAAGACTTAGGCACACACATAGCCATGGACAGCAAGGCGAGATGCAAGTCTGGAAAAGCAGCACTGTTGAGCCTCCTTGCCCCATGCACCATTAGACTCCACCCCCATTCCACACACTTTGCATCATTGGCAGTGTGCTTCCTAAGCTCAGCTGCCTCTGATGCTGCACCTGCTATTGCTCCCGCTACATTTGAGTTTACATAGATATCAAAGGTGACTGGTTGATCATTACTAGCTGGGAGAGGTCTGTGCTGAGCTTTACACCTAGGCCGGCCTGCTTCAACCTGGACCAACATTGCGGAAGGATTCCATCAAGATATCCCAAAGATTGTAATGGCAAAATATAGCATCGCCCCGCTTTTGTAAGTGATATATTGCTGCATCATGGCTTTCTGTAACACCCTCCATAGGGCTATAGGCTTTCTTCTTGAACCAGAGGAGTTCCATATTGCAGTGAAGTGGTGGTTGGGCTTAGACATATCATATGGGTCTCAATGTGCACTATGACCTGGTAGCTCTCTGGATCCCTTTAGAGTTTAGGCCACCATGCAACCAGATGAAGAATAGGATGCAAAGAATGCCGCACTGGCATGGCATGATGGGAGAAGGAGTGAAGTCCCAAACCACCTCAATGTAGCGGGAACTGCGCTTGACACCATGAAACATCAGTTATGGTGATTGCCATACAGTTCACATCAGCATCAAACATATCCATGTGTAGAGCATCAAAAGCTAATGGAGTAGGAATAGCTCAAGCCAAGTGATTGAACTGACAAAAAGCACCACATATAAGGATGAGGGTTAAGGCTACTACTGTAGATATGTACACCAGGCGTCAATAACCTCTACATGTAGTAGTTCATGTATGTATATATACCAATGCTTTAATTAACAGTTTACTCCACAAAATAAATTTGTCCATGCATGCATTTTTTTTTTTCCTCCGAAACTTGAATAAAATTTTGCATATTAATAATCAATGAGGGTAGAGGGAAATGGGGGCAAGGTTCTCTAAAAGCAGATACTGCGTCAGTGGTAGAGAGCCTCTACATAAGGAAGGACAGATACTTCCCAGGAAGGCAAGTGAGAAACAAGTAATTTTGAAGGCATTTTGTGTAAAAGCATGGTAGGTATGAGAGATGAGATATTGGGGGTGAGGTAGGCATGAGAGGTGAGATATGAGAGGTGAGGTAGGCATGAGAGGTGAGGTAGGCATATGGAGGTGAGGTAGGCATATGGAGGTGAGGTAGGTGTAGCATCCTTGCCCAAGGGCACCATGGTAATCCTATCTGTACCTTTTCCAACAGCATGGTCCAGACCAGCAGGGTACAGCCATGAAGAGACCTTGGTAGATGGAAGTGTCCTGTGGAGAGACGCATGATCAACAGTAGTGTCAACCATCTGCACCTGAGACTGCTGTTTGTGACCAGGGTGTCAACAGTGGGCCTCACATTTTACGAACTGGAGATTGAAATGTCGGAGACAACCTTACTCAAGGGGTGGCATGTTTGGGTGGTGACCGCAGTATTTGTGCAATGGTTGCTAACATGTTGCTAGCTTCGCAGGTCCATCTCTCAAAACACTTCCACAACCAAAGGGATTCAAGACCATCCTCTTAGTGCACACATTTCAACATTCCGGAATGCTTGGCCCATTTCCTGTCTTAACCGCATGATCAAAGGTTTGGATGCTTCATTAACAAGTCTTGTACCCAGACCCGAATTTTCACAGCAGCGGAAGGATTACATCATCGCTATGGGTCTGACAAAATGCCCTCTGGACCCGTTCTGATAGTATCATCCAAGTATCCAGACCGTTGTACAGCATTGAATCTGTGCTTCATAACCAACAGCTGTCGAGATACCAGCCAACTCTTGCTGGATGCGTGAAACTTATACCTTCCATTCATCTCGTTTCCAGCAGCTACATGTACCACCCTCCCTTTGGGATTGTGCCATCACAGAGTTGTCCAAAGCCCATGACAACCTGCACTCATTGGCATGTGTGCGCATTGGTTTCAATGAGATTTCAAGAACGACAACTTTGAAGACAAAGGAGCTACTGAGTAATCCACATATGTACACACCTACAATCGATGAATGTAATTACTTAATAAATACAATTACAACAGTAATGCAAGGATTATTAACATTAATATAATGTTAATAATCCTTGAGTAAAGCAGCAGCAAGGGCTCCCCCCCCCCCCCCCTCCCGCTCATATTTGTATGGGAGGTCATCAGGTAATTACTGTCAAAATTCCCCCCCCCCCCTCTATCAATCACTGAGGGATGGGGGGGGGGGGGGGGGGTACTATCCAATGTTACAGATTATGACATAAGACAAGTCCAACCTCCATTCCATACCGTTCAAAGCAACTAAGCCTATTTGTGATAGAAGGTTTTTCCATCACTGAGTGATAACACTTATTGACGACGAGTCACTCGTCGTCAATAAGTGTTATCAACGCCCCGGCTAGCTAGTCCCAATACAGGATGGTAGAACCGTTTCATCTGACCAAATGGACGTGTTTTTATTAATGGTCGAGCTGGCGTATCGCGAGATTCTATCGATCGAACATACTAGTACAGACCCAGCAACGAATTCTTGGGCAAGATTCCTGCCAAGAACTTGCCAAGAACTTGCCAAGATCTTGCCAAGAACTTGCCAAGAACTTGCCAAGAACTTGCCCAGGATGCCAAGATTATGCCGGCCAAGTTCTCGCCAAGATCTTGCCAAGAACTTGCCCAAGATCTTGTCCAAGATGATCCCAAGATATGATGACAAGATCTTGGCCAAGATGTTATAATATAATAAATTATATGTAGTTAATGTGATTGAATGAAGCACATTTTTAATAGCACATGCATGAAATGGGTGGCATTATACAATATGAGTGTTTGATCTGCATTTGTAATGCCCAAGGCCAGCAGGAATATAGATTGACATTAGCTAATAGAACAGTGCATGCCAATCATAATGTCACTGAATTGTGGCACACATTAATAAAATTGGGTTTTAATGCACAAGTATTTTACATGTAAATTTAGGGAAATACACAAATGGTAACTGACCTAAACTACCTCACATGACAGCTTAACAATTCAAACAAAAAACTCATCTACATAACTGTCCGGTTTCATAGTGCCCAATATGAAAGCAGCAATCCCTATTGAACGGCAACCAACACTTCCTGAAGCAGAAAGAAAAATGAGCATCAGCAAGAAAAGATTTATTTCACTTACATGTACTTTATTTGTTCAGCTTTTTAAGCTTGTACTTGTAACGACACTTTTGATTCAGTGAATCTCAGTCTGATTTTTTTCAGCAGCAATTCAGCCACTGTTCCTTTCCTTAACTTTTCTGTCTGTTATAGATGGCCATGGAAGATCAATAATATAACTTGTATTAGAATATATAGAATTGCACCTTCAATGAGCTTCACTCTAGCTGGTGACATACATGTTGTTTTTGTTGGCTGCATGCTGCTGCTGCTGGCTTTAGTTAACTCCTTATAGCAGCCTTTTCTTGGGAGAACATAGCATCCAGTAAGACCAGAGTTACTTAATGCAAGTCAATCTTTAAAAAAGATTGATTCACACCACTTTTCTGTTCAGATAAAATACATGTAAATACGTGCATCATGCAATACACTTACAGATACGACGTGGTTCTCATTCAGATTACCTGCTGAATGTTACAAACATACAGTTATAGAAGCATTATACTACTCAATATGTGATGTGCATGTGGTTTTGTGCAAACCTTCATCCTCTGCAGAATCTGGAAATTACATTCCCTACTGTATGAAATGAATCTCCAAAAGGCAATAAATTGTCTCAGCATTGTTGTTTCAATTTCATTGAGTTTTGCAAGACCCTGCATGATAAAATCCTTCTGCATGTACCTAAATATCACATATATATACATGCATATATATATATTCATAAATTAAACAAACATCAAAACAGTTTTATACCTCTAGCTCAATTTTGTGTTTTCCAATTTTGAGATGGTTGCTGTTTATAACAAAAAAAAAAGAAATAATATGACTATGGGAATTGCAAATGTGAGTTGCTTATATTGATGTTTGCAATATGCATGGATTTTTTTATAAATAATGTAGCTAGGTTAATTAATAATAACAATAATCCCTTACTATTATTTATATTACTGCCGCAGTCCACTTTCTTGCTTAGTGGCTTCTGTGCAAGATAACATTGCAAACAATATATTACACTTTACATGTATGTAAAAAAATTGTTAATCTATCATACCTCACTTCTGCATTCAATTGTTGATCTCTTCTGAATTGATTCTCCCCGGCTTTCCCTCTCTTTTCCTTTTCCACACTTCTATTATCATGTTGATAGTATATTGTACATTAATGACTTTACACCAAGAGAAATATATATCTCTTCATCATTTTCACTGAGTGATTTCCATACTTAAGCTTTTCACAACTGTATTCAGAGGATGAGGACATAGTCTTGCAAGTGTATTGATGTTTTGCAAAACAAAGCACTACACACAGTTGGCTATACGTATGATGGTTGAATAAAGACACATACAATCTTGCTTATTGCTCGGTACCTCTTTTTCACTTCGATATACACTAATAATTATCATAGGCGGCCGGAGGGGGGGGCCCAGGGGGCATTGGCCCCCCCCCCCCTCCCCAGGCTATGGCGCCCCCTTCCCCCCCAACCCCAATCCCTAAAACTATCATCAATCACTACAAATTAAAAGATACTACAACATGCGGAGCATAATTTAGCTTCTAGCGCTCGCTCGCTTGCATTATTAGCAACAATCCAGAGTCAAACGGATCGTAAGCCACGCCCCCTTTTGGCGCCCCTCTCTGATTAGGGTCAATTAAGTAGTGTTCGCCACCCGCAAGTACCGATATCGGTATTCTTACATATTAAAAAAAAGGACGGGCACAGCAAAAAAAACGCGTCAAATCAATTATTGATTCACAATTGATTTCACAGTAAAATCAATCGCAAATCAAGTGCACTTGATTTTACTATGAAATCATGCGTTGATTTAACAATTGATTTTAAAATCCGTTGTGAAATCAATAATTGATTTGATGCGTTTTTTTGCTGTGGGGTAGTGCTTCAAACATACTTGGTTTCAAGAGATCCTCAGTCCTTATTCTACACTATTATCGCTTCATTTCTCCAAAAAAGTGTTCCAAACAAAATAAAACAGTGGTTATATCCAATTAAGCGTATTTCAGGTATAGTCGCCACCCCTGTTGGGCTTTCGCCACGTCGATTTTGGAGTGTTCGCCACCCCCTGTATTTCGTTATTGCGAAGTGTAACAAAAGTGGTTTTTACATAGGACGTTGCTAAAACAAGTAAGCTTGTTCACTGTAGCCCTTTAAACGCCCTGGGAGTCTTTCTTTGCGATGCTAGTATTTTTTGGATAGAACGGCTTCCATTTGTACATCCGTGGCTTGCAGTTAGTTAAAACATACAGATCCAAGGGCTCGAGTTGGCTCAAGCAACTGAACTGAGTTTAATTAGAAGGCCAGAAACAAAAAGAAACCATTTAAAGCATGAAGTGTCAGGGAAAAAAAATATTTATGCACATCCCATTCTGTGTGTATGGGAAAGAAGGCCACGCCCCCATGGCGAACACTCCTTCCCAACATGAACAGCTTACAGTACTTATATATAATTGGTAGCAAACATTTATAGGCCTAATGGTAGCTATTTTGACTATTCTCACTTCGTCATTTCAGAAAGTTTGAGTAGTCGCCAGGGGTGGCGACTACTGCATAATAGCGTAATTTACGATTGGAGTCTCCGCCACCCACCCTAATTCCGAAGCTAGTAAACAAATAGAACTACATATATTGTACAGAAATCACCACTCTTCTCTAATAACAAGATTTTAAACAGATCATGACTACGTATTTTACGGACAGCGACTTGCACCAGGTAAACTCACTTCCAATTGCGCGTTGTTTACCGCACCACTTTTGCCGAAAATTGAGGTAGCTTAGTTTTTGATATTTTTTTGGTAAGAACCGAAATAACTAATAGAACTTGAATTGTGGGCCGTAAACACAGAATCCATGTACTAATATTTCCATATTTTGCTGCGATATTAAAACGTCAGGTAAGCCCTAGCGCCGCGTTTGAAGTTAAGGGTGGCGAACACCCCCCCCCTGGCGAAATTACCTTAATTTACCCTATAAGGGATGGCATAAAAAAAGCGCATACGTATGCACGTAGAATCTACACTTTTATCCATAGCCATGCCGCCAGACCATGCCTGATTCAAGCATATAACGATTTGCGTATGATATATAAAGGAAGAAACTAAAAAAAGAGACCACCCTACGTTTATGTACACGATCGCGATCTCTCGAACAGTTGATCGATCGATCGCGCACGCATGCACGTATGCCCGAATCATAGGTGGAGCCCAAATTTTTTTATATCTACACATGTAACGTTTGATCTAGCCTATATATAGCCAGCTATGCATGCACATTACTAGTAGTGTTTATCATTATACCATTGTAAAATATCCGCGGTTGATCCAACGTATGGGGGGGTATCTTTATTTACAAGAACACTTACACGTTTAAGCCGTTTTGTCTTCGTTTTCAAGCAGTACATTGCCCTTGTGGTATCTAGACGGAGATTTTCCAAACGCGTATAAAATTTGGGCGCCACGATCAGATCACGTGTTACCGTTAATTGGAGAGAATTTTTTTTTTTACGTTTGAGCAATTGAATTCGTGTTAACGTTATATCCCAACTACATGGCCAAGCTTGATTTAGCAAATGCAGCAGTGGATATGTCCTTCGTAAAAGTATCTGATTATTTCTATAGTAACCACCAAATGCAAGTCATCAAACATATCCCTACAATCAAACATTCTACTACTGATCATGATATACATGTATAATATTTGATCTAGCTACCAAATGCTCTTGTATTGACAGATAAGAGTTGTGCTTTCATGTGTTACTTTTGATTACACATATGTCTATACATTCAATTGATGTAATAGTGTATCAGCTATAGCTGGGCCTAATCTATATTACATCATAAAGATTGAATCTAGCAATACACACGTTATGCATTTGTTTACTTCATTGAACTAAAAATGAGCATAATTTATTTTTGGTGACTTCTTGGCCTCCTGGCAGGATCTTGGCAGGATCTTGTCCATTTGCCAAGATCCTGCCAGGAGGCCAAGAATCTTGGCCAAGAACTTCTTGCTGGGAGAGGGTCTTCAATGCCAACAAAGAAAGCGCCAAACGATACGCAAGATGGCGTTGAATGTATTACGAGAAGCTAAGGACACTGCAGGACGCGTACGTGTTCTTTACGCTTCTCGACCACGAGTGGAACAGCTGGGCGGCCGCTATAGCTATTTTTTGTACCTCGAGACCATATGTATCTCGTGCGTGGAAAACCGTTTACAGCTCAAATTGCAGAGCTGATAAGCATTTCTCCTGTACCTAAAGGTAGTTATGAGCAGCATCCAGAAGGAATCAGAACCTACGTTAGTAGTAGGCTTCATATAGGATATGACCCCATAAATTTGCCGGTATTTCACTTGCTTTGCCTGTTATTATAGTTGTGTAATGTGACATTATACATCATGCCAGTATAGGAGTGCCTTATGCATGTGATTGAAATAGCTCCACTTAGGGGCAAGCACATTGCTCCATCCAGCTGAAAATGAATTTAGCAGATTTATAACCTTTATAGTAAAGTAAAGCACCACATGCTTCTACTTGACTGTGCCTGCAAATTTGATTTGTGTGGTGTATGAATTATTAAGCATTGTACAACATTCATAATAATAAACTAGTATGACAATAATACATGAAATAAATAAAATACAAATAAATAAATAACACACACAAGCACATGCACACACACAATAGCACATACAAATTCTATTCATAAGCTGATGTGGGTAGTCCAGCCCCATCATCCATGTGAACTGCGCCATGCACTCCTCCATTTCACTCTGCTTCCTCTTATGCACAGATTTGTGGCTCTTGGTATAGCAAATGCCAATGTCACCCTTACCCATCCAGTCACTTCACTTAGTGGTTTTTCCCACTTCAAGGCTATATTTGTTGCTAAAAGCTTTATGACAGAGTTAGCTTCTCGAGCAAGGACACCATCAATTGAGGTGACAAAAGGGGTGAAAGATGCATGTCTAGCCTCAACAGCATCCAGGTATTTCTTTTTCTTCTCATTCTCAGCTGATAGTAACCCTGACACATGATATGAAGTAGTATAAAACTTCAAAAGATATAGTGGTTCACACAATGAAGGAAAAGTAAGTCATTTAACCTATAATTGCCTGAAAAAAAACGTAAGGTATACCTTACGTTGGGTTTTTAATGTTCTGATGAACAATATTCATTTCCAAACGAATTTATTTACCTTTTTCATGTATGTTACAAACCAGTGTAGGTACGAATGTCACTCAATAGCTCAACTGTGCAAAACTGCCACCACTAAGTATGAAAAACCATAAAATGTACATATCGTAATGAAGCGGCGATGGCATATCGTGATGAAGCGGTGATGGCATTGCTAGACAGTAGGTTAGAGGTACTAATTGCATTCCTGTTGAAAACGAGGTTCAAAATTCAGAGTAGTAAAATTCTGTTGAACACTAAAACTTGTATTTCTTTGGTTGTGGAACTGCAGTACCTTCAAAGACAGTGTTTTTCTATGCCGCGCCTTACGCGCTTAACGATACCGTTTGTTACTCAGCGGCATGTATCGCGAGAACGGCACTAGTGGCTAATGTTAATTTAAACAAGATATAAAAACATTATCTCTGAGAAAGTTAGTGGTGTGACAAAGGCCAGCTTTAATCACCAGACTGATATTACGTACACTTACATTAGTATATATATACACAATAAATACTACTGCGCATGTGCGTGCATGATGTAATAACTACGTACGCTACATTACTCCCCCTCCCTCCTCCTTTGAGTGGTTCGACATTACACATCATAAATATTCTGTCCCAGTTTATCGGGCTTTCTGCGGCTTCGTGTTGATCTTCTTGGTTGTCCTTCTTCTGCAACAATCGGCTCAGCTATTTCTTCATTATCTCCAACAATTTCTTCTCCCGGTGCAGCCTGCTGTTGCTCGACCTCCCCGTCCTCTTCGACTACTACTTCCTGGGGCTCAACAGGAACCTCCTCATGGTCCACCGGATCGTTCTGACGCTGATCAGGTCGTTCCCCAGGAACAATTTCAATTTCAACGTCATCTTCCTGCTCGCCATTACTCGAACGCTGAGGGGGCGGTACTTCTTGTTCTTCATCCCTCTTTGACGAATGTACGTAGGGTTTCAGCCTATCAAAGTGTACAACACATTTCTTTCTGGGATGATCTCTGTGTTGGATTTTAAAGAGTACTTTCCCTAGCACATCTATCACCTTATACGGGCCCTGCCAGTAGCGATGAAGCTTCGCCGACTTCCCTTTAGGCACAGCTGGACAATGGAGCCACACGTGATCACCAATTGCATACAGTGATCCATTTGTCGTTCTGTCATATAGAGCCTTCTGACGTCGCTGTTGTAGCTGCAAACGGTCGCGAACAAGCTGATAAGCCTGCTCCATGCGAAACCGCATGTCCTGAGCGTACTTGTTCACCTGCATAGGGGAAGAAGGAAGACGAAACATTACATCAGCAGGAAGACGCCCTTCTCGTCCAAACATCAAATAGAATGGCGTGCAGCCAGTAGATTCCTGCACACTAGTCCGGTATGCCATCATCACCATTGGAATATGTAAGTCCCAGTCACGTTCATTCTCTGAAGCAGCCATGCTAAGGAGGTTCAACAAGGTACGGTTGAATCTCTCGACCAAACCGTCTGATTGAGGGTGGTAAGGGGTAGTTCTCGTTTTGACCACTCCCAGTAGCTGGCACACTTCCTTTAGCAAAGCAGATTCGAAATTTCTTCCTTGATCGGTGTGAAGAACGTCTGGTACACCAAACTGGCACACAAAACGCGACACAAATAGTTCAGCCACAGTCCCAGCTTCCATATTAGGCATGGCGTACGCTTCAACCCATTTTGTAAAGTAGTCCCCCACAACCAATACATACTTGTTACCTCTGTCGGTTAGTGGCAGGGGGCCCAATATGTCCATGGCAACTCGTTGTAGTGGACACCCGGTAAGGTCGCTCTGTAATGGGGCTCGTCTTTTTGTTGATGGAGATTTTCTAGACGCACACATCTCACAACCCTTGCACCAGTCTTCTACGTCCTTGCGTTGGCCTGGCCAGTAGAACCTAGATCGGATCTTTTCCAGTGTCTTTGTCATGCCAAGATGGCTACCACTTGGTGAGTCATGACATTCCTGTAAAATGGTTTTTACCAAAGCTTTCGGTAGTACAAACTGCAGATGCTTATTAAGCCCCTTTCCAGGAACGTCTTCCCATCGCCTGTAGAGAACTCCATCCTGAAGCATAAGGTGGCTACTCTGTGCCCACAAGGTTTGTAACCAGTAACTGCCATAACTGGGAAATTTGGTGGGAACATTTCCATTTACAATCCATGCGGTAACTTGCGTTAAATCTGGATCCGACTGCTGCTCCCGCTTTTGATCGAAGAATGGTAGAACCGGTACCCAACTACTCATCGCCTGAAATGCCTCCGTAACACCGTTTGTGACGTCATTGCTTTCTTCTTTCTTCATCTCTGAAGGGACCGCAGTTGCCTCGGAATCTTGACGGCCACATTGCTTGCAGGGCAGTCTTGACAGTGCATCTGCGTTGCTGTGTTTCAGCCCAGGCCGATGTTGAATGGTGAAGTCATATTCTGCAAGAACTTCAAGCCACCGAGCAATCTGGCCCTGAGGATCTTTGAAATTCTGCAGCCAACGGAGAGAATTATGGTCAGTTCGAATAATAAACCGCCGCCCCCAAAGGTACGGACGAAAACATTTCACTGCCCAAACCAAAGCCAACATTTCCCGTCTAGTGGCACAGTATTGCTTTTCAGCTTTCGACAAAACCCTGCTAGCATATGCAATGACTTGCTCGTGTCCTTCATGTGCCAGGACGGCACCGATACCCTCCTGGCTAGCATCAGTATCCACGACAAATGTTCGGTCAAACTGTGGAAAGGACAAAATGGGTGGTAGTAACAACTTTCCTTTTAAACTGGAAAACGCTGCTTCGCACTGTTCTGTCCATTGCCAAGATTTCGTCTTCTCCGTCAATGCGTGCAGGGGAGCTGCTATCTCGGCAAAGTTCTGGATAAACTTTCTGTAATAAGAGGCAAATCCAAGAAACTGGCGCAACGTTTCGTGATTGTTGGGCACTGGCCAATTTTTAACACAACTAGTTTTCGCAGGATCAATCTCAATGCCTTTCTCAGACACCACGTACCCCAAATATTGAACACTTTTGCGAAATAGTTGGCACTTACTAGGTTTTAGTTTCAAGCCAGCTTCGTTTAACCTCCTGAGCACATCTGCCAGGCGAGTAAAGTGTTCCTCCACTGTCTGGCTAAAGACGATGATATCGTCCAGGTAAACCAAGCAGGTACTCCAACTTAAACCAGCTAATACCAAGCCCATCAACCTTTGAAAGGTGCTGGGTGCATTGGTCAACCCAAAGGGCATTACACGGAACTGGTGGAGACCAAAAGGGGTAACGAACGTGGTCTTCTCTTTGTCAGAAGGATCCATCTCCACCTGCCAGTATCCGCTGGCCAAGTCAATTGTAGAGAACCATTTTGCTCCTGCAAGGGTATCTAATGCATCGTCGATTCTGGGTATGGGGTGTACATCTTTTTTTGTTACATCATTGACACGACGATAATCGACGCAGAACCTGAATGAACCGTCTTTCTTCTTAGCCAGAACTATGGGCGATGACCATGAACCATCAGCTGGTTCAATGATTCCTTGCTCTAACATTCCCTGGATCATTTTCTGGACCATGTCTCGCTGATGGAAAGGCAGCCTGCGAGCCTGTTGATGAATGGGCAAAGCATCCCCAGTATTAATCTTATGACGTAGTACCCGTGTCCGTCCCAGGTCCCCATCCCCAACGGAAATTACATCAGCAAACTCTCGCAACAGACTCCTGAATTTAGTGTGTTCTCCCACGGTTAGGCCCTGCACTTTACTAGCCATGTCATCAATTGTCTTACGAATAGCTTCCTCTGAACGCACTGTTGGTTTCTTATCCAATGATGGTTCTACCAGCCTCACCGTATCCGCTTCCTGCAAAAATGACAGCTTACCAATCTTTTCCTGGCTGTAAAGTGTCACTGGGACAGGTGTTGGATTTATCAACTGAATTGTCGTTTTCCCCCCATAAGTAGGAGATACAGAGTGAGCAACCATAACACCACCATGGTCTTCAGCAAAGTCCGTTTTAGGTTCAAACAGACCAACATGACCCGGAAAGTCTTCATCTGACGCCAGGTCTACAGGAAGCTGTACTTGATGATAAGCAGGAATAACAACTGTTTCCTTAACAAGAACATGACAAGTGCAAGCACAGTCTCCAGAGAACAATGGTACAGGTGTCACATGCCGTGCTATTGTTAGCGTTCTATGACCCAAGTCAATAACACAATTGTGTCTCTCCAAAAAGTCTGTTCCCAACAGACATTCTTGTGTCATTTCTTTTACTACCAGAACACTGTGCACACCAACATGCTCTCCCACCTTTAACAAGACGTCACCTTGTCCACTCAGAACAAGACTTTCACCATTCACTGCCATCACTGGATACTTAGCTGGACTGAGCTGTTTCTGTCCCCTCACTGCAGCTTTCCAGACATTCTCGTGAAGAAGGGTCACTGATGAACCTGTGTCAACTAACATGAGGGTGGGGTAGCCTTCTACAGCACCCTTTAGGGTAAGCGTACACGCAACCGCCGAGGTATGCCTCGCTGACCTGTCCCCTTTAACGTTATCCGCGTTACCTGCTCGAAGCTGTGGGCAATTTCGACGCACATGACCTGGTTTCCTGCAGTGCCAGCAATTCACCCTTCTCGAGTACTTTGTCTGGTGTTCATGTTTGAGCAAGCTGTCTAACCGCTGCGTCAATGATGTCACCTGCGCAGCTAATTCCTGGTAGCTGCTGTTTCCACTTGCCGTTGCAGCGTTAATGCCCCTTGTAGTATCTTCTGAAGGAGTTCCCACCTGTTTCGCTGTCTGCAGCATGCGCTGAGCTGACTCTATCGACTCCAATTGACACGCAAGTGTGACAGCACCGTCAAATGTGTTGGGCCTCTCCTGCATAAGTTTCAACTGGATGGACGAAGATACAACACCATTATAATAAACTGGTTACGAGCCATTTCGAGTCTTTCGTTTGCCTTCCATGAAGGGAACGCTTTATCAGCTAACATACGTAACCTTCCAGCAAATTCGGTCAAGGATTCTGTACTCTTTTGCTGCGCTGCATGCAGCCGACGTTGCCACTCCAATTCTACGCCAGCTGGTGAGAACTGTCTCTGAAGGCACATCTTCACTGCTGCGTACTCAACTTTGTCAGCGCAAAGCAAACCCATCTGACTTACGATTCGAAACCCATCGTCTTCCAGCAGTGAGACGAGTTCCTGGCCTTTCTTTTCATCGGGTATCTCCGCTTCTTTCATATACAGCTCTACTCTCTGAATCCACAGGGTGAAGTCTGTTCCAGCGACGAATCTTGCCGGCGGCCTCACGCTGAACCGAGGAGTCTTCTTTTCATCACCCATATCCCGCTTCTGACACCAATGTGACAAAGGCCAGCTTTAATCACCAGACTGATATTACGTACACTTACATTAGTATATATATACACAATAAATACTACTGCGCATGTGCGTGCATGATGTAATAACTACGTACGCTACAGTGGTATATAGGATTTGAAGGCAATGGTGGTGTAAAAAGAAAGGGAACAAGGGATCAACGATGCATGGTACAATTTTTTTGAAAGTCCTATATTTAGCCCTTTCGTAGTATGTATACATTTTACATTGCTAAATATAGGACTATTCAAAAATGTGTACCATCGTTGATCCCTTGTTCCCTTCCTTTTTACACCACCATTGACTGCAAATCCTATATACCACTAACTTTCTCAGAGAGAATGTTTTTATATCTTGTTTCATTCATTTTTTTTTTTTTTACAAGTGACTACTGTATACAGGTGTATATGTACTTTGCAACCCGTACATACTAGTACAATGTACAAGTAAATACGATTGTATGACAAAATCCAGCCGTTGATCGATGCCCTCCCCGGGACAGCACCCCTACAGATCAGCCCCCCATATACACCCTTAACTGTCCATGCTGGATCCGATACTGGCATCTGCCTGTCTGTGCCAGTTTGTGCCCTACCATACGTATAATCCTGGCTACGCCACTGCTTGGTACATGTACGTCCACTACCGACAACACGGCTAGCTACATTATTAGTACCGCCGTGACGTATGCATGAATTACATCATACATTTTCCCCACATTTTCACAAAGTTGCCAAGGGAAATTGTTGCGTAGAGGGCAAAATTATACTAATTGTGCCTAAAAATGTCTCAGTGGTTTAGGTTTTATAAACCACTTGGTAGCCTTGAACTTTCGGTCTGCGTGATTCGAAAGAAATTGAAGAAACATAACAAATGCATGTTCCATGTACAAAGGTATGCAGCGAACACAAAACGGTGTATGGAAATAGCAGTGAACAGATTTTAACAGAGACCAGAACACAAAAAAGATGGGCTATCTTCTTCTGTATCATAATCCGTCTGGTAGACTTAACATTTATATTCCGTTTAAGAACGGTGCGCGTTGGAAGACATTTCTCCATAGACTTCCCGTTCAATTAATTTTTAACGCGTAACGCGGGTAATCAAATACTCAAGTCCGCAATTGCTGGACATGCCACTACCACACTATGTTGTATGCTATGATGTAAGTGCATGGCCAAGGGACACCTGTACATATGTTGAGACTGCTTGTTTGGCATGGCGGCTTTTAAAGCAACAATTACATTTTTGCGATGTATATACACACTGTATAAAGGAGATAGTCACATTAAAACTACTATTGTACACAAGTTCATGCCAAAAGTAAGCCTTTTTTTCTCACACCATGAAATATCAGTTGGGGGTAGTATTGAGAATTGTAATATCAGTGTTCATTGGGCTGCTGGTAATTTGTTCACGCATTCTAGCATCAGTCACATCATCGTCATCTGTAGCTGCGATTACTACATCCACATACTTCCGTTCATTAATTTCTATGTCTTGGGAAGTTACATTAATAACTGTGCCATTTTCCTCCCTTTTTTTCATGCCCAAGTACTTCTGCATCAACAGAGTCAGTGTGCTTGCAATTTGGACTTTCCTTGGCTGAACCAAGAAGTGCCATATTATGTACCCCACTATGTAGACCAAAGGCAGACTGGTTAGGATACTCAAGACAACAGACACAGCATTTGTGGTTACAAGGTGATTAAATCTGTTGCTGGCTTGCAGCATGTATTCATTTAAGGTGCTGATGAAGACAAGATTGGTAAAGAAGAGAATATCGATGTAATTGTAAGCAGCTACTTTGTATGGTTGTAGAAATGCAATCAGCACAACCATTGTGACACAGACAAGTTGCTGACATATAAGCTGCAAGCTTAGTGTAGGCAGTAGCACTAAAAGCACATTGACAATAAGGCGAAAGAAGAAATATGCACTTGCGAAGTAGCGCGCCTGTTGTCACGAAAACAACCTTGAAATGCATCAAGAAAAATGTTCACCTTATCAGCAGGGTAGTACTTCATTATTAAGGGCACTCTATTGATGCATTTCTCAAATAGACGTACAGGGAATCCAAGCAGTATTAAGGGAAGCACAATGATTAGGATAATGATTATGGATGAAGGTAGAGTATACCTCCAATCACCTGCATCATACTGAGCTGCATAATAGAGCCTTGTTATACCAACTGTTGTGCCACTTGAGTCAATAAAATGCACTCGGCTGAGGATCATTGAAGCGGTTACACTCACCTTATTATATGACAGTAGTAGAAGGGCTGCAAATGCCATGATAGGTGACACTTTGATGGCTTTAGTGCATGCCGACTTTTTAGTGTGTGTTTTGTTGCATTGGCAGAGCTTGGATATGCATGGCAACTTTGCCATCTGGTAACATGCTATCACCATCAGGATCATCACACAAGGCACAATAGCCACCACATAATTAAGTTCAATGACTTCAAGTGTATTGAGCTCTGTTCCCATGCAGAATGGGTCCAACAGGTATGCGAAGAAATCCAAATTGAATATACGATATACAAAAGAGCAAATTTCGAAGAATGTGTTCACGCTGCTACTGATGCTAAGCTGGCCATTAAGTGTTGTATCAAAGGTGGTTACAATAGCCTGGCTGAATAGTATAAATGCATTGGCAGGACCAGTGGTGAGCTGAACATTGAAGAAGATGATGACTAGGAAGAACAGCACTAAGGGAACATACACTATTCCTATGTACTTAAAGATGTTTCCAATTACCTGAGATGAATCACAAGGCACACATGAGTATGCATCATCATTGATGGATGGTGCATATGAGCCACTGCACTCACCACACAACACACCCATTCTGTTTGCAGCACAAACTGCACTGCCTAATTCGCCTGCTTGCATAGGAAGTGTCACATATCCATCTGGCAATTGGACAACAGCTGTGCTGGCATTGCTTGATGTGCTGGCCATACCTGATGTGCAGAAGCCTTGAGGACATACTGCTGCCACCAGTCCTGCTGAGCTTGCTTCGGGAACAAACCCAATCCAATTTCCTGCTTTTATCAGAGTGGAAGCATTGCCGGAGTTGTAGCCCAAACAGAGGAGTACCGAATTAAATGTCTTATTGGGATCACAAAGACAGATGGCACTTGAGCCATTTGATTTTTGTGACATGCCAGGAGGACATGGGAGGAGCTGTACTGGTAGTTTACTGTGCCAGTGTCCCATTAGAGATCCATCCAAGTTCAGAATAACAGTTTGGTTATTACCATTCCCATTTAACTGCACAAATCCGTCTGACACAAAATAAAATCCAGGGTCTACCATAGCTACTTGCTGAGGATCCTGACTACTAATGGTAGCTGTAAATGCTGTATATCTTAGAATGTCATTCCCCAGTTCATCAGTCATACTGATAGGCAGCTTATATGGCAATCCAGGAGACGTTTGAACAGTGCTGATGACTGACAGCTTCCCAAATCCTGTTCCAATTTCATCAGCACAGCTATCATCATAGTCCCAGTATGTGTGGTTCCAGCAGAAAACAGTTTGACTTTGGCTAGGTGTAGCTGTTAATAGAGAACAAGGAAGTATGGATGTTGAATAAATTGAGTCTCCACTAATGCTAGCACTGTTGTTTCTGAACACAAAATGTGCTACCCACTGGTCAGGGGGTAAAAAATGATCATTGTATTGAATGAAACAATTTGGGTAGAGTGGAAAGCTTTCTCTTTCAACATATGAATTGTATATTGCTCCTCCATAGCTGGATGCAGTGTTACCCACAAACTTTGCATAAGTATAATTACTAATCAGTACTGAGGCTGCACCCTGGAGGGATATGGCACCTCCCCTGTCACCTGTGTTGTTGAGGAATGATACATTGCATGAAGTGAAGTCCACATAAGTGCTCACTGCTGCCAAAGCTGATCCACTGTTGTGCTGAAATACTATGACATCATAAAACCTGACAGGTATCCCATTGAGGTACACTGCTCCGACACCAATATAGTGCTCTGACATTGTGTTTTCTGTGGTTAAAGTATTATTGGTGAAGGTGCATGTCTGAATATCAATAACGGGTGCAAGGTTTTCTGAGTTGAGAGAAACATAAGAGCCGTACATTGCTGATCCAATCTCAGCCACGTTACTTTCAAATGAGCAGTTGTGGAGTAAGATTTTAGGAACGGAGTCACCTATGTTTAAATGTGATGGCAATACAGTGATTGCCCCTCCAGTGAATGCTCTGTTATTAACAAAACTTGAGCTGCTTAGGGTAATGTTGTTTGCTGCAATGTTCAAGTTGTTACCTAGATTATAGTAAGCCAGATGTAGACCTCCTCCATCGATGGTTGCTGAATTGCCTAAAAAAAAACTTTCTATTTCAATAACATTTTCCGCTGCTGCGTCCTGAAACTCTGCGTAAATCCCTCCTCCCCAGTCAGCACTATTGTTTTCAAATGTGCAGTTGGACAGCTTGATAGTATTGCCCGAGGCACTACCTTTGAAGAACAAAGCGAGGCCACCTCCTTTGCCAAATATGTCATGGTTGCACTCGTAGGGGATGATAAATGTAGGACTATTCGAACCATCGTTTGCTACGTTTTGAGAGAAAGTACAGTTAGTAAAGTAATATACCGACCCCGTGTTGTGTTGTAGCGTCATAGGAGAGCAGGTATCCCCCGGAACGGAATAGGTGAATTCAATACAAAACCCCCCGCCCCCGGCAGTTCCGCTGTCCTGTGCGACGTTGTTAGAAAATACGGAGTTCGATATGAGGTTTTGTCCTGTAGTGTCGTACATGACGACGCCCATACCAACCGAGTTAGCAACCGTGACATTATATAAGATGACGGAATCACAGAGGTAGAAGTATAGCGAAACAGAGAACTTTACGAGTACGTAGGGACTGTCAGCATCGCTCAGGTTCCGGCTGGTACTGTTGTGCAGAGCGCCACAGCCGAGGAAAATCACATTCTCGATTAAAAGGAAAGTGACGTTTTCAAACGACAAGCCGCCATTCACCGCACATTTCACAGTGGACGAAGTGCCGTTGCTCGATATTGTGACGTTTCGAAGGTTCGCGATGGTGTTGACTCCGGCAGCGAGGGAGTGCTCAGCACCGCTGAGCAAATAGAGCGTAGAATGGTTGCTGTACTGCAGGGCGTAACCCAAAGTCGCACACCGAACGCCAGAGAGAGGGACGAGGCACCGTGGATCGTCCGCTCCGGTAGAGGGGTCGATTGAAATGATGATACCGCTCTGGAAACTTAGGCATATTTTGATAACAACCAACTGAACAAGGATGAGCCTCAACATCATATCGCTGCATGCGTACGGTGACATACCGATGCAACGTACCCCCCACACGTATGATGGGCATATAAGGAACGTGTTACTTGTACTGTGTATATAACGGTTCGCGATCGGTGAGTGCACACAGCACTGTATTAAATTAAACATTACATAGGCGGCGGAAGGTTATTTTGATTGGTCAGGTCCATTAATAATTAATGCATGCCACACCCAGCATGCCACGCCCACACCACACATTTTAATACATTCGAATTAATACATGGACAAGATGATAGATCAATTGAAGTGACCAAATGTTTGTTGTCCGCATCCATTCGCACTAGCAAACCCCTTTGCGACGTCAGATGATCATGAAATGATTCAGCCGATCCTGTGTCATTTTGGATCGTAAGTACGATTTAACTCGAAGCATCGCGCAGAATTGAAGGATCGCTCACTTGAAGAGTTTGTAGCCGCGCCGGCATAACCATCAGTTATCGATATCCTTGTGGAATAGATATGCCTATAGCTCACGAATTGGCAACATCCTTAGCTTCCAGTTGCAAAAGCCTCTAGAGGTCTGAAATAGAATGGCATTAAATCAGTGGTACTGAGTCTACTGATATCTAGAAACTTTATGATAGCTTACAAATGATGAATCTCATTTTGCAGTTACATCTCGCTTCGACTTTCATTCTGACAACAAATCAGTGGTGCGCAATAGATGCTAGTTGGGCGTGGCCCGCCCTTCGCGTATTGGCGGTATTCCGCCAATACGCGAAGGGCGGGCCACGCCCAACTAAATAGATGCAGCATCGATATCCTGACCTTCATTGTAATGCAGCCACGGCCATGCATGCGCAGGAATTGAACCATGAGTACTGGCCTGGCATGAACTGCTAGCTCTTCGTACCAAGAGAACGCTTCAGAACGACATTTTATCGGCAGATGATGAAACCTTCGACACATTGACAATCGCTGCTAGCTGCCATATTGTCAGATTTTCTGTGAATATTACTCGCAGGTTATATTGCAATGCTGCTACAGTGCTCCAAATGATAAGCTGCCAAAACTGACTTTTTCAGTTATTGGCCTATATCTTTTGAACCAATCATACTTAAAGCAGGGCAATTACTTTTTCTGATTCAGCAAACACTTTTGTGTAAGAATCTGTGTTGTTAATTCAATTAGCACATGTAAACAAAGCTTGGCTAAGTGTAAACAAATCACGGTCAAAATCTCATTTTTCAATTATAATTCCCCCCAGGAATGTAACTATCAATTCAAATTTATTTTATGAGTACAACATTAGGTCTTCTATATATATAGTTGATTTGGTGTCTTAAGTCCTACTGGTTGGGAAGATCGGTACGGATTGATGAAATTTTCGAGGACGTTCGCGGTTCGCTGAAATTCGGACGATTTAGTTCGACTTAAGAAATAATTTTTACATGTTGTTACAGATAAGTGGTAGGAGCATCTATATATATCTTTTTTATTATGTACGGTGTTTGCGAAGGTTTGCAATACGAGATAGAAAGCTAAAAAGCTTAAATTTATTGTAGTTTCATCCTCATTTACGAAATCCGTGACGTTTTATGACGTTGTTGACACAACCGTGCAACGTCATATTTACGCGCCGCGCGTGAAATGAATTTGTTCGTGAGTACGAGTTCGAGTACCGAGTACTTGCATTCTTCGTACATATACATGTAATTCAACTTCATAGCATGCAATAAATGAGTACATATATATGTATACACAAACGTACATGTAGCACAAAAACATACAGGATACGCACGTTGAAGAATCAATCAAGCTAGCTACATGCATAAAAGAATTATTAACAATTAAGCCTAACTACTGTCATTAGTTACTTTTCTGTGTGACTTGTATACTTTTACTCTAACTTCAACATCTTTTCCAAGGCATCCTTCTCTATACGCTTGTTCATAATCCCTACAAGTTCTAAAATATTTACTTATCATGTCACTTGTACAAGTTTCAAGTCCTTCTGGTACAATTTTCCGCAGTCTTGTGATTGTCCCATTTGCATAAGCTCTTGTGTGCTTTTTGGAATGGCACCAAACTCTCTCAATGGGACTGAGTTCACAATGATACTTAGGATAGTATAAACATAAATGACCCCATTGTTCAACATACTCTTCTAGTATAGTTTTTTAAATTTTAAAGTCTTCATATGTGTTCAACTTTTCCTCCTCATCTTCTCTGCATTCATATCATAAGTATCAACACCTCTTTCTTTTAGAACTATTTTCATGCCTTTAGGTCTACCATCATCTAAAACCATGCGCTGTACATTGCCGTTCCAAACTGTATCTCTCATTACTGGTTGTTTCCCCCCAGAACTAACATTCATTTTATCTACGTTTAATTGGTTGTCGGCTATTTTCCTGTGGGATGGAGCATTGTCAAATAAAAACAGTCCTCTTGCATGCGGGTATTTGAGTTCAAAAATATCCACTGCTTTCTCAACTTGCTTCATTAATCCTTCATTATTAAAGTATCCATCCTTGTGCACCTCAATCATAACACGAGCTTTACTATCATTAAACTGTAAAAATCCATTAACATTATCTACAAAATCAGATACCATTATAGATTGTCCCGAGGATTTTTGCTTTAAAACATTTGTGTGCTCGTCGCCCCAAAAGTACGACTGATCACAGTTGGCATAGTATGTACTCTCATCATACACTACCCTAAATTAACGGCTTTACACCTTCTGGGCATAGTGGAGTTAAATTACTTGGAGTAATTGTTATTTTATCTAATTCTAACAAATTGCTTAAAAATTCACTCCTGTGTTGCACAACATCTTGGCGCTCGTGTCCATCAAAGTAAACTCCTTTTTGGTGATGTGTACGCCCAAATCCCAGTTTGTGAAGCCATAACCTTGCTGTTTCTTCACTGATGTCATGGTCATACTTTTGTTTTACCCAAACTGCAAACATACCACTTGTGAGATTTGGTTCTCCCTTTTTGCATGCATTACTTCTAACGCTTCATCTGAAATTAAGGAATCCAGTCGATCAAAATGTCCTTTCTCTGATGCCAAACTTTCCTCTATATCTTGATCCGTAATTGTGTCCTTTCCATCTGATAAAAGGTCTGATGTGGATTGAATGTATTGCTGCATCCAGTTACGTATTGTGTGTTCTGAAAAATGTGTTACATTAGAAGCCTTTTGTGCTGCTTCACATACACCTTCGTTCCAGTCCACTAGAGCTGTACCCATCACAAGAATTGCAAATGCTTTCTGCAGTTCCCAGGTAGCATTTCGTTCTACGTACATTACCAAACTATCCATTCCTCTGTCAAACACAGGCCTGTCCTCTTTCAAAACGCTGCTTGTTGTGCACGTAACTTTGCTTTCGGGAGATTTTCTTGATACGAATAATGCGCGCAGTTTATCATTTGCCTTCGCGCTGCATGATCTTGTGCCTTTTCCAGAACTGGAGACTCCTTCCAGTGGCGAGGTGGCCGGGGGGGCAGGGGGGGCAGTTGCCCCCCCAGCTGGCCTTAAAAAGGGGGCGCCAAAATGACGATAGGGGCGCACCAGCCGCCAAGCAAATTATACGAAATGTGTTTAATTCAGATGATTATTTATGTAGTATAGAATCATAATGCTGGGGACGAATTGATCAATAGCGAACGTCGGCGATCGGAGAAAAGAAGGTGGGATTTCACCCCACGTGATATATATTTATAGCATTTGTTACGTAATAGTACGGTTACGTACGTAAACAATCCAAGTATACATGTAGTTGTAAATAGTTCCAGCTAAAACTTCGGCTTGACTGATGTCATGAGATCTAGAATCGGCTACGTGTTTATATGTTATCGTGCTGCTCGAACAGAGGGCACTATTTATTGGTGTTGATTACCTTACTAATAGTTTCCAATACAATCTGTGGAAAAATTAGAACGTGCACCACAAATATTTTCGCGCGCTTTGCGCGCGCCCTTTCCTGTCGTCGACGCGTCAATTATCCATGTGGAACCTACCCCCTCCTCGCCAAAATCATGCATCCACCCCTGTAACGAGATAGGAAATTCTGACAGAAAGGCAGCATGTGTGTGTGTGTGTGCGTGGGGGAGGGGGGAGGGGCGGCAGTCTGTGTATTTGCCCCCCCAGTGACAGACAAGCCACCTCGCCACTGACTCCTTCCGAACTACTCGCTTGTTCTAACAACACTGACATGTCTCGCTTTCGTCGCTTAACACCGTCTGTCTTGGGAACACTCGCAGTTTCCAAGGCATCTACGGTTGCAGCTTGGTTCTGAAAAGAACCCGTAGACAAAGAAACATTCGACGACGACATCATTCGCAAACTCCAGTTACAACGCACCTCAAGGGAATGAATAAAATGAAAATGAAGCCAGCTCGACTGTGACGTCACGAAAGCAATAGCTTACGGAGAGGAACGGATAAATCAATTTCGTATGAAAAAAATTAAGCTTTTTAGCTTTCTATCTCGTATTGCAAACCTTCGCAAACGCCGTACATAATAAAAAAGATATTTACAGATGCTCCTACCACTTTTCTGTAACAAAATGTAAAAATTATTTCTTAAGTCGAACTAAATCGTCCGAATTTCAGCGAACCGCGAACGTCCTCGAAAATTTCATCAATCCGTACCGATCTTCCCAACCAGTAGGACTTAAGACACCAAATCAACTATATATATAGAAGACCTAATGTTGTACTCATAAAATAAATTTGAATTGATAGTTACATTCCTGGGGGGAATTATAATTGAAAAATGAGATTTTGACCGTGATTTGTTTACACTTAGCCAAGCTTTGTTTACATGTGCTAATTGAATTAACAACACAGATTCTTACACAAAAGTGTTTGCTGAATCAGAAAAAGTAATTGCCCTGCTTTAAGTATGATTGGTTCAAAAGATATAGGCCAATAACTGAAAAAGTCAGTTTTGGCAGCTTATCATTTGGAGCACTGTAACTCCAAGCTAAAACTTGCATGTACGTACAATATTACTATTAATTTTGTATCACGTACTTGCACTTAGTTAGTACCAAATACAGAAACTAAGACACAATAACACGGGCTGTTGGTAGTGAGGGTACATCGCACGCCTCATAGCGGCGATGCTCCAAGAGCCTGCCATACTATTTACCGAACACAATAGGACACCTTCATTACGTATACGTAGTGAATATATGTTACACTAGCTGTTATACCGCCATCGCGCGCGTTATCTGATCTTACGCATACGTATACTCGAATTACAATTCACAATCATATGAATATTTAATGAGCTCTGGTCCAAGATTGGTCAGGCCATGGCCTGGTCGGCCTGACCGGTTCCGCCGCCACTGCATTAAACTCCTGCCATTATGCACGTGTGTATGGGTATGGCATGTGATTAGTGCCAAAACGAAAATATTTCTTTCCCAATTAAAAATATCGAGAGTTACGGCAGTAACTCTCATATATGATTTGTGCCGTATCATGAATATCATTAAAAACGCGATCCGCATATAACTCACGAACCGAGAAACGGATAGTGTAGCTCTTTATTTCTATCGAGCCACAATGGAAAGACGATCAATTTCATACTTTGTTCAAGTCGCCAAACCGTTTACTTTAAGAGAACAAAAAAGCTCGTAGTTCTCGTTCCCAGACCTTGATTTGTCCATAGTCGTCTTTATGGGTGAGTATAACTCGAGATAGGAAAGGTTTTAAAGACTGCCAGTTACACCAAAAAATCTAGAAAAATCCTACCGACTGCTCCTTGATGTCAGATGTACATGTTTGGTATGAAGCAATAATTGCGTCCGAGACGACAAGCGTTCCCATGACAATACCCATACGTATAATTAGACATTTATGGTACCATTATTGGCGTTGTCAAAATGCCTTCACGCCGTGACGGGAACGAAAGTTGAGAGGAGAAAAACTTAAAAGCGACACGAGGAATACGTCCTAAATCGAGACTATGAGTTAGAGTCCTCCCAAGTTCGGTACGATGCTGATGCTGAACAAAGGCGGGCGTCTGCTCGTGACATGTACATAGCAAATCTGGCGTCTAACCGAACTTCTAAGAGGCGGCGACAGGAAAAGAATTCTGTTGCGGTGCGAACTTCTAAGAGGCGGCGTTATGAACTGAACTCAGACGAGATACGAGCTTCTAAGAGGCAAAGCTTGGCGCGCGAGTTTCGATCTATTACATGTAGAACAGCTGCAAATGTAACATAACGGTAAACATTGTGTTGCTAGGCAATAAACATGGGAATTACAACGGCTGGATTTTGTCACACAATTGTATTTACTTGTACATTGTACTTATAGTATGTACGGGTTGCAAAGTACATGTACACCTGTATACTAGTAGTCACAAAAAAAGTGAATGAAACAAGATATAAAAACATTCTCTCTGAGAAAGTTAGTGGTATATAGGATTTGAAGTCAATGGTGGTGTAAAAAGGAAGGGAACAAGGGATCAACGATGGTACAATTTTTTTGAGTAGTCCTATTACTCCTATATTTAGCAATGTAAAATTTATACATACTACGAAAGTGCTAAATATATAGGACTTTTAAAAAAATTGTACCATCGTTGATCCCTTGCTCCTTCCTTTTTACACCAACATTGTCCTATAAACCACTAACTTTCTCAGAGAGATTGTTTTTTATATCTTGTATATATATATAAATATCACCGCTAAATCCCACTACTCAAGTTTAAATGAAGCGAGTGTGAGTCTGACGGCTGGATCCACTGCGTCGGCTGCTGAAGCCCGCAAACATGCCACCAACGATGCAAAATGCAACCGTTTGGGCTGGGTCTGCATCCCTTTAGCCGTGGAGACATACGGGTGTTGGGGAGACGAAGCCATTAAGTGTATCGACAGACTCGCTGCACGTATCGCTACTCGCACGGCTCGTTCAAAGTCTTCGGCTGCGTCGGCTCTGTACGGAAGGCTCAGCATCGTCCTAATGAGAGCCAATGCAAGGGCCATATAAGCTAGGTCTTCCACAGTTTTTTGACTCCTAGGGTCTTAATTAAGGTTAATCTTAATTGTTTATGTATTCTATGTTGTAAACATTATTCAGCATTCATGCTGCATCATGGCTTTCTGTAGCACCCTTCATGCATAGGGCTAGGCTTCCATCTTGAACCAGAGGAGTTCCATATTGCAGTAAAGTGGTGGTTGGGCTTAGAAATCTCGTATGGGTCTCAATGTGCATTATGCCCTGGTAGTTCTCTTGACCCCCTTGCAACTGCTTGTAAAAGAGGGGCTGATGCTATATTTCGCCATAACAATCTTTGGCAGAATCCTTCCATACTGCAAGTCCAGGTTGAAGCAGGTGCAGGGCTCAGCACAGACCTCTCCTAGTCAAGACCGGCAGATATTCTTGTACAGGACTGGGATCGAGGAAAGCCAGCCGCCTTTGACATCTCTGTTGTCTCCGGCACCGCTAAACTCAAATGTTTTGTCTGCAGTGGGAGCAAGAGCAGGTGCAGCATCAGAGGCAGCTGAGCTTAGGAAGCACACTGCCAATGATGCAAAGTGTGCAGAGTTGGGGTGGGTGTCCATCCCTCTAGTGGTGCAAACTCTACGGCAATGTTGTGTAGGTCCTAGTAGTGTATTTTTTTAGTGTTATATAATCATTAGTGTTATAGCTGTAGTTTAGTGATGCTATTTTTATTCTACGTATTACTCTCCTTTGTTTATTTTTATATCCCAGCATTTATATAATTATAATAAAAATAAAATAAAAAAACGTGTGGGGGGGAGTGGGAGGAGGCAGCGATAACGTCATAACAATTTCAAAATAACCTTAGCTTGCATAAATACAAGTACAGAATGCCCATGCAGCCTTCGATCTCGATCTCCGACTCATCCAGAAGATTACAACGACTCTAACTTGGACCTTTCTGACAGCGGCTCGCCGAGGAAAGCTATACCGTGAGGGTGGTTCGAACTATTGCTTTTCTACGAACACATGGCGAAGGTCGGGCTACGCCCAACTAATCATTCTAATGTACTTAGCGTGCAGGCATTACATGTACGAGTACACATGCGCTGAGCAGTCATCATTGAGTAACGCTGCCTACATAGATTATTAATATTGTGTGTGTATGTGTATGTATGTACGTACGTAACGGTATGTATGTATTTATGTGTGTGTGTGTGTGTGTGTGTGTGTGTGTGTGTGTGTGTGTGTGTGTGTGTGTGTTAGGATGAGCTAGTAATTCCACTCATAAGAGTGTGTATGTATATGGTGTTATATCTGGTGTATGTGTGTGTCATGCAAAATGGGCAATTGATAATCAAGCACACACACACATACACATACACACACACACACACACACACACACACACACACACACACACACACACACACACACACACACCAGTACACAGGCTGGGAAAATCAAGTACTAATCCAGAAGCAAAAGTATAAAAAGAAATTATGACAGGACCAGTACGCTGTTCGAACATTAGATGTGTGTGTGTGTGTGTGTGTGTGTGTGTGTGTGTGTGAGAGAGTGTTTGTGGCTGGGTGCAAGTGTGTTTGTTTGCAAGTGAGTCTGCTAGTGTACATTGTATGTTTGAGTGTTTGTGCAAGTGTGAGTGTACAATTGTTAGTGCCATTGGAATGTTTATTTGTATGTGTGCTGTTAATTTTGTTTGTGTGTGTGTATGCAGTTTGTGCAAGTGTGTCTGTGTGCACGGTGCATGTGTGTTTATACTACAGGGTTGTCACTGCCATAGTAAGAGTTGTCTGGTTATTATAAAAAGTAGTCCGTGAGCTGGGGAGGGATGGGGGCCAGGAATATTAAATGGGGGGCCCTGGGAAGGGGGGGGGGGGGGGGGGCCACCGAAAATGGGTGGGTACGGGAGAGGAATGTACCCATGTTAGCAATATGAATCATTGTGGGATAAACTATAATTAGTTGACAAGAATATACATGTATAATTACATTAATGGAAGGGAGGAGGGCACGTGCCTTTTATCCCCCCCCCCCCCCCCCCCCCCCCCCCCCTTACATCTACCACATTGGGTGTCTGGGGCTTCTTGATCTGTTGAAGGCCAATCAGTGCATGTAAAAACCAAAACACTAGCGGGAAAAGTGGTCCAGTTAAAACTGTGCAACCATACCGACAGCAAAAGCACTGGCAATAGTGTATTTTAGTGTCATGCATATGGGAATGTATGGACCTCCCATCTAAGCAACAATCCACTTCTCCAGTTATCATTTGCAAGTGTGTGTGTGTGTGTGTGTGTGTGTGTGTGGACGTGTGCTTACAGTACCTTTGAGAGCTCTTTAGTTTTTGTTGTTATTCAGGTCTAACAATGATTGGGAATCATGAAAGAACCAGAACATAAATGGATTCCTTGTTGAAGGCCAATACTGCAGACTTTGCAGGTGATAACTGGAATTGAGGAAATCTGTCATGTTGAACACTTGAAGACATCTTTTTATCGCATTCCTGCTTGGCTAGTCATTGGTGTAAATGTACTCGCAGTTATTTAATTTCTATGGATGTATGTTTTGTAGATTTAGATCAAGAGATTATATTGCAGTATAATCTATATGCCTCTACAATCATAATGAACATGCATGATGCCTATATTAATGAACAGAGTAAAGAAATGCAGAGAATAACCCACTCAAAAACATTTGAAATGCACTCTTGAAAATTTACAACTGTTCAATCCCTCATTTCCTATACATATGACTACCATACATTGGATCATGTACGATATATATGGCGCCTTGACAAATCCAGAAGCAGGGATTAATATATTTCATCCATCCCTGTGAAGAAACTTAAAATTGACTGGGTCGAATGTCCATGGGGCAATTTTCCATCTGGAAGGAACCAACTGAATATTGGTAACACGTATGCACATGTACCTTACCATCTGCCTCATTTAAAACTGTTCAAATAGTAAATATGTGTCTTCTAAATCTCGTTGTGTTAAACTAAGTTCCACTTCAACTGCTGATATGAAGACAAAAAAAAAATTCCTTGCATGAACAATACAAGATGGGACTAACCTCCACAAACATTATTCCAACATAATTATGTAAACAAAATATCATTTCAATTGTTGTGGATAAAATGTGACAGAACAATGCACACTAATGTTTTTAATCCCTCTATGAATTGATCCATACCAACTTTATTAATAGACTATCAGTCCAGCAGTCAGTAATGCTCTTATGTTTTTCTATTGGTGATTGTTGACATCTCAGGCAGTGCATTTGCTGCTTATAATCAGCACCAAATAACTCTTCCAATTAAATTCTCTGTCAATTCTTGGAACCATCATCTATTAATAATTATATTATATGTGCAGGTTACGTACAACCTTGCAGCAATGCTGCTTTGGCAAAGAACTCTCTTCTGAGTCCACCCAAGTCAAGACCTGACTCTCGAACAAAGGACACCTTTAATTGTTTGCATGTGCACGAAGATTGAAGTACAGCATATGCATAATATCTTAAGCAGCAAGGGTGTTTTTTTGGCCATCCAGATGACAACTTACTCTCTGACAACAAAAAAGGGGGTCCTCCAATGACATTGCACCATACTCAACTTCACAACAGGACCTTTTCAAACTGTTACTCAGCCCTGGATCAGAATGTGGCACCCCACCAGATCTGAATCAGGCTGTATACTTCTGGCTGTGTACACATAATAATTCTATTTATTGACCCAGACTGTTACATGACAATCTGGTACAAGGTATGTAGACAAGTCGACTGTATGAGTATGTCATACCAACTTAAATCAGATTGTCCAATGCTTTTGGATCAATATTATACCATAAATTTATCTTTCAAATATGGATACATAAAGTGTAGAAACTAATAACATAATTCATATGGTGGTTATACTTATATGGAAAAGGTTATTTTTGTGTCACTCTGATGTTTTACAAAGTGACCTCCAGTTGTGTTCAAAAGTAAGTTATTTTCTGGCATTCAACATAACTCAACTGTCTGTTTGCTTAACAGCTAGCTCCCCATTCATGAAGCTTCCAAGGTGTGGTGTGCTTTGGTGAGAACAGGAGATAGGGCCTTGCACCATCGATATCATATGACTGCAGCTGCTGAAAGCCTGAATAAGGCACACCACAGCACCATCTTGCAACTTAAATACAGCAACTAAGAGATAAGAATTAATCCCACACTGAATCGACTTGCAACTTAAATACAGCAACTAAGAGATAAGAATTAATCATAGAATACAATAATAACTTTCTGAATGACCATGCCTGCTGTGATGTTGCTCTTATCACTTGGTCAGTGAACCAAACAAATCCATGCAAGCAATATGTTATCCTGCACTGCAACAACTTGCTGAGAGTAGTTGTACATGACTGTCATGTATGCATTCCAATAAGAACTGCATAAGCACCTCGATGCATAAGCAGATGAGAGGCCAGTACTGTTACATTGTAAATCTTACATATGTGCATACCTTTCTTGCCGCTCCAGGTTGGTAAATGGTCACATCTGGGAGGGAGACATGTAAACCTTCTGAGTTGACAGAGGGCACACACCTGATGTTGCCATAGGAGTCTGTCTGCTCCTCCGACATTACACACAAGTAATCATGGGGAGGATAATTAGAGACAGGGGGAGCATGAAGGGACCTATGGGAGGCTATGAAAACGGCTCACTTGCTGTTCCTAGCTGTAGTGACAACGACATCAGTAGGGGAGTGGCAGTATTAGTGCTAGCTTACGAATTATCTCTTTGCAGTCTGAGTGATATGTCTAGCTTCTTCATATAGCCAGCTTGTATATGTAGACCTGTTACCCATCGGACACTATATTAAGCTAGCTGCAGTGTAAACTTCATAAGCAGCTTCATATCATACTGTAGACTCCTAGGAGGCTCTAAACAATGCACACCAATCGCGCTCAACATGTACTTGCATTTTTAAATATTTTGCACGTGAGGTACATGATGTCTTCGGTCTAGCTAGCAACTCTATGATAGCTAGTCTAGAACAAATTGTTCGTTTCATGTATCGTGCAGAATGTGCCATCATTCTGGTCGCGGTCGTCATATCATTCTGGATCACATTATCACTTGCTATCATACCTGGCTGAGACTGATAGTTGTGCCTGTTAGAGAATGATGGTCATTTCATCAGAGATAATATTATCTCTGATTTCATATCTGAAGATTGTAGAAATTTGGCTGTGTAATTATAGCTTTTATTAAAGGACAAAGTTATTCATTGTATTGCCTGTCCGGAGCAAATTTTTTTTCGGTCAGGCTACCAAGTGAATTCATAAAAATGGCGGAAGTTAACTAAGAAGAGGCTGAGCAATTGTTGAGCAGTATTAATCGATTGTGTGAACAAATACACCACAAAGCAGCTTATTATGACGAAACTAGGGATAGAGCAACTTTTGAAAATATAGGGAGGCATGTGGAGCTACTATATCAACATATGCTAGCTATATCTGATGTGGACGATGACATTCTGTCTGCTGCAGCAGAAATTGCAAGCCGATATTGCTTTTCAACAATGTTACAAGATGAAATAAGTGATAACTTTGCAGGCACTTATCACTCAAACGTTCACGTACACATTGGTCGACCACGTTTTGACATCGCACGTGATCAGCTTGAATACCTTTTTGACCTCAAGTTTCGACATCGCCCGACTGCTTGGCGTTTCGCTTCGAACAATTAGACAACGAATGGAAGAGTTTCCCATCTTGGTTCGTGACCGGTACTCTGGAATTACAGAACGTTATCTTGATGAAGAAGTCATTGAAATTAAGCATAGAATCCTACCCAAACGCTGGTTTGCAGATTAATACAGGTGTGATATTATTGTATTCTATAAATTAATCATAGAAGTTTCTGAATGACCTAGCATGTTTGGCCCTTTTGCAATTGGTGGTGGATGTGCCTTGCTTGCTGCCCTTGCTCAATTTGTGAAACATGTCCTTGAAGGTAAAACACCTCTGTCTGTTTGTCCTTTTTTCTTTGGTGCTAATTTGACAGCTCTCATAAAAAGAGATGGGAGAATTCGTCCTATTGCTGTTGGTTGCACGTTGAGACGTTTGGTGGCCAAAGTTGCTTCCAACAGAGTCAGAGATGATATGGCACTTTTATTTGCACCTAGTCAGCTTGGTTATGGCATCAAAAGGGGGGCTGAAGCCGCCGTTCATGCTGCCAGACTTTTTCTTCGCACTCTAATTGGTGACCATGTTGTCGTGAAGCTAGATTTCAATGCATTTAATTCAGTTCGACGTGACAAAATGTTGACGGCAGTGAGAGATTTGGTTCCAATGCTATTCCCTTTTTATACATTCTGTGTATTCATCCCCTTCACTCCTTTTCTGGGGTGATAAGATCATCCAGTCTTCAGAAGGAGTTCAGCAAGGAGACCCTTTTGGATCTCTGCTTTTCTGCCTCTCAATCCACCATGTTGTTTGTCACCTGAAGTCAGAATTATGCATAGGCTACATTGATGATTTAACTGTTTTAGGCACATTGGAAGATGTTCAGCATGATGTTGCTCTTATTGAACATGAGGCTGGAGACCTAGGTCTTGTACTTTATCACAAAAAATCTGAAATCATTACCAACGATCCTTCATCCATGCAGGTCCTCCATCCTTTCTCAAATGCCTAATGCCTTGTGGTTGAACCACAGAGTGCGACACTTTTAGGTTCTCCTCTTGGGAGTGTGGAGTCTACTTCTTTGTCCATTCGTGACAAGACAGCCCTCTTGCAGGTCATGGGGGAAAGGCTCAAATACCTTTGTACTCATGACAGCCGCTTACTGCTCCATAATACATTTGCAATTCCTAAATTAATGTGCCTCTTAAGGACATCACCTTGTTTCCTGTCACCAAGTTTCCACCTTTATGACAATGAACTGCAGAACATGTTAAGTTCAATAACAAACACCCTTCTTGATGATCGTGCATGGTTGCAAGCCTCACTCCCTGTGAAGTATGGAAGCCTTGGAATAAGGAGTGCTGTTCACCTTGCTCCGTCAGCATATTTAGCCTCATTTGTGGGTTGTAGAGAACTCACCTTTACCATATTATCCCCCCGTTTCCAGGAGTCACCACTCTTCCTTTGGGATTCTGCCATCACTGAATGGTCCACAGGTCATAATGAACCTCCTCCTTCTAGCTTTATGTCACATTGCCAGAAATCATGGGATCTACCAAGGGTTTCTTCCATTGCAGCTGAATTCTTGGCCACTGCCCCTGATCCTTTGTCCAAGGCAAGGCTTTTATCTGCCTCTAGAAAGGAATCTGGTTCATGGTTGCACACTCTACCGGTTACTTCCCTGGGTCTTCACATGGATGACAACACTATTCACATAGCCGTTGGCCTTTGTCTGGGAACCACACTGGCTCGCGAAACAGATATCGTATAATGAGATGTATCTAAAAAGAAATTGATGGTTCATTGTCATACAGAATTACGGTACATGTACATGTATCGTCCAGCGCAGCCGCGCTGTGCAAATGCATCCTCTTGACGTCATGGTATGCGACTGCGGCGCTAAAAGTCTGTCCATATAAAACTTAGGCACATCATATTTTATCATTTCGGAATATCTTTCTACAATGGACAGGCTGTCTCCAACATCACGGCGAAGAGTTGCAGATGTTTTTTTAACACTGTCAGAAACGTTCGGCACACCTGCCAATGCAAGAGAGGACGACCATGACGTAGTATCTACTCTTTCTCGTCGGTTCTATGTCCGTTATGCCTATCGCTCCTGTGTTTGGTCCATCAGCATCGCACACGCTCGCCTTTCTACCTCCGGTTGTACGTCCACTAGGCCTATCCCTTCTGTGCGTGGTGCATCAGCCTTGCAACTAGTTATAGGCCTTCCTTCTCCCCCTTATGGACACGCTCGCCTTTCTACCTCCGGTTCTATGTCTGCTGGGCCTATCCCTTTTGTGCGTGGTCCGTCAGCGTCGCAACTAGGCCCTTCTCATGGACACGCTCGCCTTTCTACCTCCGGTTCTATGTCTGCTGGGCCTATCCCTTTTGTGCGTGGTCCGTCAGCGTCGCAACTAGGCCCTTCTCATGGACACGCTCGCCTTTCTACCTCTGGTTCTACGTCCACTAGACCTATCCCTTTTGTGCGTGGTCCTTCAACGTCGCAACTTAGCCCTCCTCCTCCTCGTGGACACGCTCGCCTTTCTACCTCTGGATGGCAAACAGGAGAAACAAGTCGCAGTTTTTTACATATGTAGTTGATAGTCTGTATATTTTACAGGTTTCAAACGATGTTCATCAGAGAGAGTGCATTCCCTATTCAGAAAGAAACCATGCTTGGCTAGTGGTACAAGCAAGGTGATATGGAGACACCGCTTCATATGTCTATCAAAAAGGATGGAATATCGGAACCGACAACAGATAAGGAAAAGGATGAACTGCTTCTGGCTGGACTGGGAGAAAAGCTAGTTGAGTAAAATGACAGGGGAAGAATTTAAGGAAATACTAGTGTCATATTTTCCTAAGTTAAATGATTGTGGTGGGTACAGCTTTGTCAAACCACAAATACTAAAGGGGACCTTGAACCACTGTCTGCAATGTCGTACTATTCGCCAGAAATATTAAACAATGATGTGGCTCAAAATGAACATACATTGTACCAATGCAACGGGATCTGGATTTGATCAACGTATGTGATGCTCCAAATGATGTAAGTTAGAGATTTTGCAACCTAAATTGTTATGCATGTACTCCATAGATGGAGGTTTGTTACACTTGTGGATTCAGTTTTCCAATTGTCACTCTAAATGTGCATGTTCTTCAATGTGAAAGGTTAGCACATGATAATTGTAAGTTTTTAATATCATTGATTTATTTTCTTGAATTTTAAGTTTCAATGCAGGCTCAGATGCAGATGAGGTAAATGAATGAATTTACCACATGAGAGTATGAGTATGTCTGTTTAGTGTTTACATTCCTTATACCATTGGTAACTGATCATTTGATGGCACATAAACTAAAATTCTTCGGTTACTTCTGACGTTACTGAAGGATATGCTGCTATGATTGTAGACAAGGTGAATATTAATGTAGTTCTGACATGTTGAAATTGACTAGAAACATTTCAAAACTAGGAAAAAGGGTCTGACATAAATAATTCCAGTGAAGGAGTGTGTGTAAAAGAGGTATAGATGGCTATGTGCAGTTGCTGACCTTTTAAAATTACAACTGTTACGTTTTTTGCACAGAATTCTTCTAATGTTGATCTTCTCAGGGATGCAAAAACGGTAATCATTCCCATTCTCATTCTTTTCAGTGAAATTATTTCAAATAGGATTCATTTTTTAAGGTAACTATTGTATGTCTAGCATGTAACATTATGTATAGCAATGCATATATCAGCCCAATCATTGAAGATATTGTCTTGAATTTAAAAGGTAATTTTATCTCCTCTGGAACCACTAAGAATTTGTATTAACGAAAATTTGTATTTATTGATGCTATGGAAGAAGCAAAAAAAAGCAGATTTGATTCCATTAGGCTGCTAAAGGTATAGATGTGCTGTACAACTGATATGTTCTTTCATGTGTATGCTTAAAAGGTGTCCTTCGTGGGTGAATCCGGTCTCGACTTGGGGGGATTAAGAAGGAAATTCTTCACACTTTTTAACACTGCTGCATCAGATGTGTTGTTGCATGGTTCCAAAAGCAGGAAGTTTTTTTATGAACAATATAAGTGCAATCCAGGTGAACAGACACCAGAATAATATTAACAATTTATGTTTTCCCTCATGACCATTCAGGCGCAGCAGTTCTACTATCTGGGTGTATTCACTTCGATGTCAATTGTACAAGGGAGCAGTGGCCGTCCTCTACTTGCAGAAGCAGTATATACAGTTATACTGTGTCAGGTTCCTCTACAAACATTACTGTTGATGACTGCGATCTTCCTGATAATATACAGGACATTGTACAGAAAGTAAGTATGATTGATTGTAGAATAGTGATCTTATATACTCTTCACACCTATCAGTTGATGTTTCCAAGAAGTGATGCAGATATGACAGAATTATTTGGTACAGATAATGCAGCTAATGCTTTATGTGAAATAGGATATACAAGAATCCCAACTGTTGCTGATAAAAAAGAAATAACAGCTCGTATCTGGTGGACTATCATTGTATGATTAAAGTTAAAGCAGCTATGGACCACTGAATTTATAGAGGGTTTGAAAACATTAAAGGTGCATTATTCAGTATCACTCTACCCTCAACAAATGAAGCAATTTTTTGTTTACACTTATCGCAAGGTTTGTGCAGGTTAGCCCCCCCCACCAAATATTGTGAATATTGTATGACTGATTTTTAAAATTTGTATCAACAAGGTCAGCTGTGAAACCAATTTTTTTCCCAAGAGAGCAACAGAACGAGATTTGGAAGAACAAGCCTATGTACTATTTGAGCAGTTTTTAGATGATGCTAATAGTACGTACTGAGAATGATGTCATGTCATGTCATCACCAATCTTTTCCTGGTTCCTTCTAGATGGAAAACTATCCAATGGGTGTTCCACTCAATTAAGTTTCTTTACAGGGATGGATGCTATCCCTCTATTAGGATTTGACAAGGCACCACAGATATCTTACTTCATGATCCAACTGCAAGGTTCCCAACATCCTCAACTTGTGACATGGAACTAAGGTTACCGACAAAGCATGGCCGGAAGCTACATTCCATTTAGGGATGATATGATTGTAGCACTGATGGGTAATGATGGATTCGGACAGCTGTGGACTTAACCAAGTCAATTTCGACTGAGGTGTCCTACATGTTGTTTCTCTGCATTTCTTGTTTCTTTGTATTCATTTTTAATTCTGTTCTTTGCATTCATTTTTTCTACTTCAACATCATTGAACGAAAGTATAGTGTAAAAAATCTCTAGCTATAATAAATTGTACACTTGTAACTCCTTACAAGTACATAACAGCATCTATGATTGCATGAAAAATAAGTTGAGGTTAGAATGTAAAATACCAAAATTGAACGTTTGCCAGTACTTCTATTTTGTGGAGACGAATGTTATTACATCATGCAATAAAAGTCTAGATGCAATCATAAATCATATTCATACTTGGCCTTGACCCATGTATATCATTATGTACGTAGAAACACGTGTAGGCCATTTCTGCAGTGCCGTAGCTATATCTCTGCCTTTGCATTAATATGTACCCGTACACATATAGTCATACATGTACATGTAGGGGCGGGACCCTCGGGGGGGGGGGGGGGGGGGGGGGTGACCCTGAACTTACAGGTGAGGGGATAGAAATTTGACCATTAATAACCCAGTGGCAGATCCAGGGGGGGGGGGGGGGGGGGGGCACAACGGGCCCGTGACACCCATTTATAAACCATACAATGTTAATGTGTCCAACACAGAGTCAATAACTTACCCATAGTTGCTGGTCTAAGACAACAGGTACAGCAGTTGAAGTATTACTGATGACCAAAAAATGGTACAGTCAATCTCATGACACAACACACACACACACACACAGTTACCAAGGCTGCAGGTACTTTCAAATTTTACAAAAGTATAACAAAGATGATAATAACAGGACCAACTGACTCTTCATGGGAGGTACAAATTCAACAGCACACATAAAAATAAACATTCCAATGACACTAACAATTGTACACTCATACCTGCACCAACACTCAAACATACACTAGCAGACTCACTTGCAAACACACTTGTACACAGCCACAAACACTCACACACACATATCTAATGTTACTTGATGTTCCCAGCCTGTGTACTGTTGTGTGTGTGTGTGTGTGTGTGTGTGTGTGTGTGTGTGTGTGTGTATGTCCTTGATTATAAATTGCCCATTTTGCATGACACACACATACACCAGATATAACACCATACACACACACTCTATGAGTGGAATTAATCAGCATTGGACACACAATTCTAGCTCATCCTAACACATACACACACACACACACACATAAATACATACATACATACGTACACACATACATACATACATACATACATACATACATACATACATACATACATACATACATACATACATACATACATACATACATACATACATACATACATACATACATACATACATACATACATACATACATACATACATACATACATACATACATACATACATACATACATACATACATACATACATACATACATACATACATACATACATACATACATACATACATACATACATACATACATACATACATACATACATACATACATACATACATACATACATACATACATACATACATACATACATACATACATACATACATACATACATACATACATACATACATACATACATACATACATACATACATACATACATACATACATACATACATACATACATACATACATACATACATACATACATACATACATACATACATACATACATACATACATACATACATACATACATACATACATACATACATACATACATACATACATACATACATACATACATACATACATACATACATACATACATACATACATACATACATACATACATACATACATACATACATACATACATACATACATACATACATACATACATACATACATACATACATACATACATACATACATACATACATACATACATACATACATACATACATACATACATACATACATACATACATACATACATACATACATACATACATACATACATACATACATACATACATACATACATACATACATACATACATACATACATACATACATACATACATACATACATACATACATACATACATACATACATACATACATACATACATACATACATACATACATACATACATACATACATACATACATACATACATACATACATACATACATACATACATACATACATACATACATACATACATACATACATACATACATACATACATACATACATACATACATACATACATACATACATACATACATACATACATACATACATACATACATACATACATACATACATACATACATACATACATACATACATACATACATACATACATACATACATACATACATACATACATACATACATACATACATACATACATACATACATACATACATACATACATACATACATACATACATACATACATACATACATACATACATACATACATACATACATACATACATACATACATACATACATACATACATACATACATACATACATACATACATACATACATACATACATACATACATACATACATACATACATACATACATACATACATACATACATACATACATACATACATACATACATACATACATACATACATACATACATACATACATACATACATACATACATACATACATACATACATACATACATACATACATACATACATACATACATACATACATACATACATACATACATACATACATACATACATACATACATACATACATACATACATACATACATACATACATACATACATACATACATACATACATACATACATACATACATACATACATACATACATACATACATACATACATACATACATACATACATACATACATACATACATACATACATACATACATACATACATACATACATACATACATACATACATACATACATACATACATACATACATACATACATACATACATACATAATAATAATAATAATAATAATTTCCATCGTAAACTGCATTTGTACAGGTAATACAGAATGCAGACACGTTAGGGGGAGAGAGGCACTCATCGTAAGGATATAGTCATAGTCAAAAATCGGCAAATAGCGCTACGCTATTGCTTCACGAGCTGATCGCGTTCGTGGGGTCAATCCGTCCATTAAAAAAAAAAAACGTCTTCTGCCTTCTGCCACGATCTGCCTTCTGCCACGTTCAAACGAAAAGCATTTCTTCTCATCTTCGCTCTTTGCTCATCCATTGCCGCTCGAGCCGCTTGATGGTAGGTGGCTGTCGATCTCCTATTAGAGCGCACTCACGGAAACTTCAGCCTACTCCAAAATAGAACCGAAAAATGGTGGCAGGTACTGCAAGGTGGCCAGCCTAAACAGCACCGTTTACACGCAGCGCGTTATGGGATGGGTGCTCGAAGCCAAAAAGACCCGAGCAATGAGCCACCCAAAATGCGCGCCACGCGGATGTACATACATACATACATACATACATACATACATACATACATACATACATACATACATACATACATACATACATACATACATACATACATACATACATACATACATACATACATACATACATACATACATACATACATACATACATACATACATACATACATACATACATACATACATACATACATACATACATACATACATACATACATACATACATACATACATACATACATACATACATACATACATACATACATACATACATACATACATACATACATACATACATACATACATACATACATACATACATTACATACATAATACATACATACATACATACATACATACATACATACATACATACATACATACATACATACATACATACATACATACATACATACATACATACAACATACATACATACATACATACATACATACATACATACATACATACATACATACATACATACATACATACATACATACATACATACATACATACATACATACATACATACATACATACATACATACATACATACATACATACATACATACATACATACATACATACATACATACATACATACATACATACATACATACATACATACATACATACATACATACATACATACATACATACATACATACATACATACATACATACATACATACATACATACATACATACTACATACATACATACAACATACATACATACATACAAAACATACATACATACATACATACATACATACATACATACATACATACATACATACATACATACATACATACATACATACATACATACATACATACATACATACATACATACATACATACATACATACATACATACATACATACATACATACATACATACATACATACATACATACATACATACATACATACATACATACATACATACATACATACATACATACATACATACATACATACATACATACATACATACATACATACATACATACATACATACATACATACATACATACATACATACATACATACATACATACATACATACATACATACATACATACATACATACATACATACATACATACATACATACATACATACATACATACATACATACATACATACATACATACATACATACATACATACATACATACATACATACATACATACATACATACATACATACATACATACATACATACATACATACATACATACATACATACATACATACATACACATATTAATAATCTAGGCAGCATTACTCAATGATGACTGCTCAGCACATGCATGTGTACTCCTAATGGGCCATTCCATTATTTAACGTACACCCGTATGGATGACAATAAGTGCAAACTAACCCCCCACCCCTCCCCCCTCCCCCCGGGACAATAGATAAAAAAAACCTTATGGGACAGGCATTTTAATGACCACCCCCCGGGACATATTCCGATTCCCCCCCCCCCCCCCCCCCCCCCCCCCCCCCCCTGGACACCATTTATTGTCATCCATAGGGGTGTACGGTTAAATATTGGAATAGCCCAAATGCCCAATGCCTGCACGCTAAGTACATGTGTTTGTAGAAAAGTAATAGTTCGAACCATCCTCACGGTATAGCTTTCCTTGGCGAGCCGCTGTCAGAAAGGTCCAAGTTAGAGTCGTTGTAATCTTCTGGATGAGTCGGACATCGAGATCGAAGGCTGCATGGGCATTCTGTACTTGTATTTATGCAAGGTTATTTTGAAATTGTTATGACGTTATCGCTGCCTCCTCCCACTCCCCCCCCCCCCCCCCCCCTCCACACGTTTTTTTATTGTATTTTTATTATAATTATATAAATGCTGGGATATAAAAATAAACATACTTCTCTACCATAGCTAAACCAGCAAGCAAGTACTTGTGCATTTTTGCTTAGGTATTTTACTTACCCTTGGGGGCGTGGCATCTTGCATGAAAGGCAAATGTATACTTCTAAGGCAAAATTCAAACTGAACTGGTTTAACTGTAGCGGTAAATGATATACCTAAATGTATGCTTATTCTCTGAATGCACGTTTCTAAATTATTTCTGTATATCTTTGTTTATGTCCGTACACGTTTATTTCGCGATATGACTAAAAATTAATCGCGATATATCGCCTTTCGCGATATAAACATTTAATCGCGATATATCGCCTTTCGCGATATATCGCGGCAACACTGGTTATGGCGAAATATAGCATCAGCCCTCTTTTGCAAGTAGTTGCATGGTGGCCTAGAGGGTCAAGAGAACTAGCAGGCATAGTGCACACTGAGACCCATACGAGATATCTAAGCTCAACCACCACTTTACTGCAATATGGAACTCCTCTGGTTCAAGATGGAAGCCTAGCCCTATGGAGGGTGCTACAGAAAGCCATGATGCAGCATGCTTGGCTGAAACTGAATATAGACGTGCTTTATCAGCAGGTGAGAAGTTGCTGGAATTGAAAGCTATCCAGTTTCAAAGATAAACCTTTCTGACTGCAAGCGGGTACAGACGCGATGGAGATATCTTCTCAGATAATGCAACTTGCTCATCGAACATATCAATAGCACGATTCAAATGTGTATCCTCATTATTAGGCCATTCCAAATGTGAAAATAGTTTCCCGTCCGGACCTTTTACAACCAAAACCCATGCGGGCGGGGCGGCTCACTACTGTTCTACGTGTGTCAAAAAGGGTATAATTAGAACATTGCCCTTATGTACTGGAATAATGGCGTCAATAAGCTCATTATCTCAATACACAGTTCGGAGTCATTTTTTAACAACCAGGACACAAATTAGTTATATAACAGGGCCTATTCATGTGTACATATCATTTCCTACACAGAACCATACCTAAGACAATAACAGGTATAATTGTTTACGCTGATGGGGAAGTAATTTTTAATACGCTCGCGCGCAATCAATGCGGATACTCCCCTTTCTTTGTTATCGTTGTTCTCGTGAACCGAAGTTTTTGGAGGGATTCTGCAAAACAGTACATTCAGTTGGAGCCTTGTACTGTACGTTCAGGTAGGTTTCAGACTGGCTCTAATAAAATCTTCATAGTTTAACGATCCCGAAAAGTATGAATATTCCATGATCTCTGATACAGAAGCCAATGGAGTTTTATCAGGGTTAGCTCGAAAAAATATTCCCGGCTCTGTTCATGGATGGCCATTATCACACCATTGTTTCAAATTCGCAGCTGAACTGAATTTGAGCTTTGGACTATTAAATAGACGTTTTAAAGGACGATGTGCAGATCCACCCACAAATGTTTTGCAAGAATTGCTATGATGCGATGCAACGTACACTGCGTGCATGAATCAACAGTACCAGTAACCATCGTACTAAATTCCTGGGCCTGGGAAGCCCACTTACCCAGCGGTGAGTGCAAGGTAAGGATGCTGATATCTGCTCATACCAAAAAAATAAACCAGTAATAAACATCTGTGTTCATATCTAGGTGTCACCCATTAAGTGTAAACACAACAAAAATCGTTTTCAGTGGAACATATAGAATGTGTTGCACCATGCATATGATGATAACATAATAAAGGAGGCACAACTAGCTAATCTCTGCACTCGAGAAGCTGAAATGTTTCATCTGCCATGCTTCCACTGATAGGCCAGTTCAGCTATCTTGCCAGGTTGTTGTATGTCTGGCACAAAGGTAGTATGTTGCCACACTGTACTGACCATGGAATGTGTGCCTAGCTCCTGCAGGACATCCTTTTGCACTGTGGTTCCTGCAATGGTGATATCAGGGCAGCACAACATTGGAGTGTAGTGCCAGCTAAGGAAGGTGTGCTTACTCCACTTCAGGGTATCACTGGTTTATGACCACACATCATCTTGTGGTCATTTTGGGCATCACTGGGGGGGGGGGGGGGGGGGGGGGAGGCAGTGGGGACCATTGCCCCCCCCTCCCCTTTTGGACTGAATGGCGTCCTCTCCCTGTGATAAAAGTTAACATACAAGTGCACACCCCCCCCCCCCCCACTGGCTGAATTGGCTGAAAGCAAACAGCACCCTCCCCCCCTCCCACTCACTGGTTGAATCAGCCAAAAGTGGACAGCACCCTCCCCCCCCCTTCCACTGGTTGAATCAGCCGAAAGCGGACAGCACCCCCCCCCCCCCCCCCCCCCCCCCCCAAACTGGTCAAATCTGCCAAAAGCAGGCAGTGCATTTGCGGCTGTCAAATGGCGCCCCCTTGCCCTATCCTGCCCACACACCCCCACACCCCCCCCCCCCCCCCCCCGCCGCCTTCCAGAAAAGCTGGGACCACCTATGTATGTAATACTTGTGATAAACAACATGCATAGCCATATAAGGCTATACACCAGCAGTACACAGGTTTGTTTATTGTACTTCAGGGTACACTAGTTTTGACCACACCGGCCCCTTCCTGGTGTAAGATAGTCAGCTATCTTGAAGTCATTTTATAAATATAAGGTGAAGGCATGGCTGTAGTTATAAACAACATGCATAGACATGTGAGTCTATACACCAGCAGTACACAGGTTGCTTACTCTACTTCAGAATATCACTGGTTTTGACCACACCCCTTTCTGGTGTATGATAGTCAGCCATCTTGTGGTCATTTTATAAATTTAAGGTGAAGGCATGGCTGTAGTGAAAGACACCATACATAGATATGTGAGGTTATACGTGTCCAGCAGTACACAGGTGCTTACACTACTCAGGTTCAAGGCTTTGCCCATACCTATTCCTGGTGGAAATAGTGTGGTCCTTGTACAAGACCTTGCATGTATAAACCTATCTACTGCACAGGTAATACTCTCACCAATGATTGACTTATGATATCCCAAAATCTGAATAACTTATGATTTAAACTAAGGTTTTCCTTCAAAATACATTGACCAAATGCATCACGGTTACCTAGTTGCTAGGACGCGCACACATACAGTTTGTTTTAAAACGTATATTAGAGCCAGCTCGAACAAACGAAAAATAGAAAGCTCTTCCTATCCACTATAAGGTACTGATCTCAGTTTAGGCACCAAAACTTCAGGAGTTTGGGCATAAGCAAATTCGTGAGACAACTACGGCAAGACATGCGCCTGCCTTTCCTCGCGTGGCGATCGAGCGGCACAAGTTAAAATCATAAAACTGCTGAATCGGGTAGAGGACAGGCTAGGAACTTACAAAACTGCACAGCCGTTGCTATCCTTTGTTGTATTTAAGAGGAATAGTGCACATTCCAACGTTGCTTGTATGTGGCCATTTTGTTGCTAGGCTTACGATTTCATTTCAAAATTACTGGGCGTCGGTCTTTTTGACACACGTTTCAATGGAATGAAACAGTAGTGGGCTATTATCCATTATTTACATATAATTATTAAAAATAATTATTCTATATCTCACATCATCAGGCATGAATACAAAAGGTGGCAGAACTGAAATATGTGGCGCTATATGTCTGGACCGGTAACTATTGATGTCTGAGACGCTTAGACAAGACGAAACACGCAAGCCTTTACTTAAATTGCCATTATTAAATGGCGGACAACCTTTTGGACTATACAATTCAGGTTATAGTCGCCAACACTGGATAGATCCTCCTTTTTCTGTCCGACTCTTACGTCCTGTATTTTTATATGGTCCTTCTTGCTATCATCGATTATTACACAAATAACCTCAATCAGGTCCTGTAACAGCAAAACAAGAGATCATTTCCAGAAATGCTTACTTGTTCATAGAACTGATACACATTTAGGCGGTCTTCGCCAGAAAAAATGTTGTATGGCAACATTCGTCGTACACGCACACGTTAACCAACATCTCTAACAAATGAATTGAAATTAAAAGTACACCGCGGTATTCCGATAATTAGAATAATGGACATAAATAATGGTGACATTACGCGGGTGGTCTATAATGACGCGGGCGGAGGACGGGAAACTACAATCACATTTGGAATGGCCTTACACCATCCAGATGACAATGTAAATGTTTATTTTTAACACCGGTGTCGAGGAATGGCTGTCCCCCTGGAAAAAGTGTCCCCCCGGACATTCGTTCCTAGGTACAAATGTTCCCCAGGACACTCCTACCTAGGAAAAAATGTCCCCCCTGGAAAAAGTGTCATGGCTTACTAGCGTTAGTATTGCCTTTATCTTTACATTGCTTTTACATTTACATTTATATTTACATTTGCGACGCTTCGATTGTGACGGTTAATTGTACTTGTAACGTTGTACTAGTATATTGACGTCATCACTCAGTGGTATTTGAAGCCAGCGCCCACGAATCGTACTGTATCAGTAACGTGATGATATGCTCTCCAAGATGAAATAACGAAGAATCCCACTAGATAGGAAGTTAAGTCCTATCTTTGCACGAATGGGACACCCATGAACAGTACAAACAATATGATTCCATCATTATGTTGCTGTAGTGCAAACTAAAGTGCAGTAAAAAAAAGATCAGAAAAGGTGATGAATTTTCCTTTTTGGCAAAGACTCCCCCCCCCCCCCCCCCCCAACTTTAACACGTCATAAATTTTTTTATCTAGACCCCCCTGAAAAAATGGTAGCATATTCGTGATGCTCTCAAAGAACTGTTCAAAGTTGGGGGATGGTGTCTTCCACTTTGTTTTTTGCCCCCCCCCCCCCCCCCCCTTCCCCCATTGCAGTTATTCATGGGACATCATTAGGCATAGGAAGAAGATCATTTCTTTCCTGCTATTAAATGTCCATACTGCAAAATTACAAAATTGATGCACACACACCCACAAACACAAACACACATACACAAAAACACACAGCACAACCCCACACAACACATACACAAAACCAAACACCACAAATTCACACAACACAAACACACACACACACACACAGCAGCATAGCACAGTACAAAACTTACTGGCTCCCTTATTGCTTGCCGACAAACATAGTGCTACTGCTATAGCATGGTATCAAGATCATCCTACTCTTTGGCTCTGCCATTTGTTGCTGCTGGCAGAATATAATCCTCCTAAATGGGTGAGCTGTGCAGAAGGAAAATAAGTTTTTTTACTCATTGAAAACTTGTACCTCTGTAATTAAGGCACTGAATATTTTTATTACCAATTAATGCAAATATTAATTGACTAATTGTTGCTTTTCCTGGTACCAGTACCAAAGACTTTTTTTTTTTTTTTTTTTTTTCCAGATAATGTCATATGCAGGTTCCCAGATCAGAACATTAAATTGTGTGACATTGCATTAACATTATGCAACTGGTTGCCAAACACATTGAGGGTAAGGTCTTGCTACTGGAACTTGTTCCTGCTGTGGTGGGAGGATGAAGTGTTAATTGTGGGGTGCTTTCCTGTCAGCTACTTCCCAGTGCGGTTCCCAAGAAGAGATTTCAAGACTTCTGTGTTGAAAAGAACCAGTTCAGCATTTGGTATCATATGCATTAAGTCCAGAACCATTACTCCATAAGATAGAACAGCAGTCCAACTGAATATGAACAACTGCTCTATTCCTGGTCATGCTATGCCTCACCTGAGCCCATTTGTGTTCCACATAATAGACAAGCAAACTAAGTTCAGTTCCACAATCAGTCTGGAGTATTACACATCTCCACCACAACAACTTGACACATGTTTTTGCACAAATTTAGGAGTAGAATATGACTGTAGGTGTGTACAGGGTGTATTTAAAAAGCATGATATTTTTAAGACACATTACAGTGGAAACCATCACACTTGCTCCTATAATTTTTTTGTACTGTTATATTGTTCACTTGAATATATTTCAATAACAATGAGATCAAATGGAAATCTGACAACGCAGGTATAGTGTACAACTATTTTTCAACATATACTGAAAGTTAAAAAGCATCACGTGACTATTTACTTTTGTTATTAACACTTGTTGTGACCCCAGTACAAAAAAAATTGTGAGTATAATTCCTCCTCCTGTAGGCAATAGATCTTGACCATATTCGCAATATATCTAAAGAACAAGCATTAGCAACCTTTGGCCGAGTCGGTTTTTAAGTCCGGTAAATAGTTACGGTATTATCGAGCTAGATATGCGTTTTTAGCTCGTAAAAGCTTAGCGATGCTATTTCGTAGTACGCTCTCACTGGACTGCTATATTTCGCTTCCGAGTCGTCACATGTTAGATCTATCGCGAAATCGTACGTGGGAGGCAATAGACCCTTCTTTGCCGTTAAAAAAGTGCCATCAGAGCTGAGTACCTGAAAACCTCCGCCATATCGCGATGAATTGCATTTGAAACGTCATCATTGCGTCATTTTGTATCGTGAATATATTTATAATGTGACGTATCGGCAGAGATAATATAGCATCAAATTGGGCAGGTTACAAGAAACGTCAAAAAGCAAGAGGCAACTCTAAAGCTGGAAGGAAAGCGTACCCAATTAGCTATTTAGAAGCTGCCATCAAGGATTCGAAGCTTTGGGTGATAGAACGCTAGCCTTGGCGAGTGGCCCATAAAGCTTCCCAATTTGATGCTACTGATTTACTAAACGTTCGCCGTGAGTGGCTACAAGATGCAGCATCGTTAGGTTAAGAACCGTTTTCGCAATCCTCACTAAGTCAATGACAGCACTTGGATCCATTCGTATTATCGTCACATTATAAGTATATTCACGATACAAAATGACGCAATGATGACGTTTCAAATGCAATTCATCGCGATATGGCGGAGGTTTTCAGGTACTCAGCTCTGATGGCACTTTTTTAACGGCAAAGAAGGGTCTATTGCCTCCCAAGTACGATTTCGCGATAGATCTAACATGTGACGACTCGGAAGCGAAATATAGCAGTCCAGTGAGAGCGTACTACGAAATAGCATCGCTAAGCTTTTACGAGCTAAAAACGCATATCTAGCTCGATAATACCGTAACTATTTACCGGACTTAAAAACCGACTCGGCCAAAGGTTGCTAATGCTTGTTCTTTAGATGCATTGCGAATATGGTCAAGATCTATTGCCTACAGGAGGAGGAATTATGCTCACAATTTTTTTTGTACTGGGGTCACAACAAGTGTTAATAACAAAAGTAAATAGTCACGTGATGCTTTTTAACTTTCAGTATATATTGAAAAATAGTTGTACACTATACCTGCATTGTCAGATTTCCATTTGAGCTCATTGTTATTGAAATATAATCAAGTGAACAAAATAACAGTACAAATAAATTATAGGAGCAAGTGTGATGGTTTCCACTGTAGTTGAATAAAAAAAAAATCATAATCTGTTGTCCCCATTGAACCCAGTATTCACACCCATTGAAGAATTAAATGTTATTTAAGAAGGACTTGTTTGTCTTTCTGTCTCACTGAGCTGGTTGTGAACATTGCAATTCATGACTGACAGACTAATATGTTTCTTGGTGCTATACATCATTATTTGTTAATAAGCAAGGTAAAACATATATAGTTTTGAGGAACTAAACCATTTACATATAAGCTCTCTAGTTCATAAGTGGTGATGTCAATTTCTGCCTGCCCTATTATGTGCAGCAACATAATTAACTGACCACTGAAGTGGGGGTCTGTTTTGATTGACCTAGGGAGGTGGGCTGACTGTACTTTCAGACTGTAGCTCATACTGACAAAAAAATGCCTATATATTAGATCTTGTATGTCATTTTATGGCAGTGTTACTTAATGATTTTCCTGGGTATGTATGTAATCCCCGTGCACTGGGCATATCAGGTTTGCCATCACTCTTTGCCCACTATAGTGCAGGTGGCTGTCACAGGTGGGCGATTGCTACCAGGCCAACAGGGACCAGTGATAAGCACTGGCTATACATTGGGTCGACCTGCATTCCAAACTATGACACTGACCATGTTTGGCCCATAGGGTATCCCCCAAATGATGTTTGAGTGGGTTGGTGGTTCTGTACAAAGTGGGTGTATAAGTTTTACTGTGCTGGGGCTATTGTTGTGTTGTCTGAGGGATGAGTTAATGAGTGGCATAGTGGATGCTAAAGTCCTCCTTGTCTATGAAGTCAATGATGCTGAAGTGATGCCTTCTGGTGCGAACAGGTGCATTATGACTCTCCACTTGCTGTTTTTCTTAAGGCTTTGGCACCAGTTGCTCCTAGCCCTGATATGCATAAGTTGGCCATTGGGCCCATGATGTGTCCTGCAGCAATTTGTTTTACCTAGCTCTATCCAGTGGAAAAACTGTTGTCAATGACAGCTAGCACCAGGTGTTGTCAGGGTGATTGCTTAACTCATGCACAAAACTAGAGTGTCATAATGGTGTATCAGTGGGCTAGTCACACAGGTGCCTGCATTGTGCAAGGGCAGACATGTGGGCAAAGATGCAGTCACCTAGCTCCCCCAGTACCAGCGTGTGTGTGCCCTGCTGGTTGTTGGAGCTGGGTGGCTACCAGTAAGATGTCCCAGCCCACTCCTCCAGCCAGCTTGCAAGGTCACAAACATGCCACTTGTGACTGCTTGACTGGGCATGGCCTTGCCTGTCAAAGACAATGTAATCACCACTCTTAATCTTTTTCACTATCTGGGTGATCAGTGATGTCTCTTGTGACGGTGTGTTGGTATCTGAGTTCTACATCATGAGGAGCAGGAGGTTCGGTCTTGATATTGGGCTCCTTTGCTCCGAGGTTCTGTGGAATGGTTGGTCCTCTCATGGAATGGCTGGTCCTCTACATCTGGCTGGTCCTCCTCTACATCTGGCTGGCCCACCACTACATCTGGCTGGTCCTCTTCTACATCTGGCTGGTACTCCTCTACATCTAGCTGGTCCTCCTCTACATCTGGCTGGTCCTCCTCTACATCTGGCTGGTCCTCCTCTACATCTGGCTGGTACTCCTCTACATCTGGCTGGTCCTCCTCTACATCTGGCTGGTACTCCTCTACATCTGGCTGGTCCTCCTCTACATCTGGCTGGTCCTCCTCTACATCTGGTCCTCCTCTACATCTGGCTGGTCCTCTTCTACATCTGGCTGGTCCTCCTCTACATCTGGCTGTTCATCCTCTACATCTGGCTGGTCCTCTTCTACATCTGGCTGGTTCTCTACATCTGGCTGGTCCTCCTCTACATACATGTAGGTGCTCTACCAAGGTCACTTTTTTCCCATAGTTGTGAGCTTCTCACGTTGAGTCATAGATGTAGGACCTTGCATGTGAGTTTCGCGAGGTCAGGCACTGCAGTGACTGATGTCTGAGTGAGTCCTCTTTCCATGTATATGTATATACATGACCCCTAACCCAGTATGGTGGAGGTTTCTCTGTATAGGGAAGGTTAGAAGGCTTTTATCTTTATCTAGAGGCAGATCTTAACTGGCCTTTCAGTGTCGTTCTCAAATACATTAAACCATATTCACTATTTATGTAAAACACATACATATAAACAAACCTTATTGCATTTAGGGAAGTACTTTTCAATCATGAGCTCATCTCTGCTCACATAGGGATAAACAAAAAAAAAAAAACACTTACCTTGTCACTTACTGGAAGCTGGTAGCCAGTTGAAATGTATCATATTAACATTATAGTTCCTCTCAACCACCCATCATTGATGCTGATGTGTGTGCGTAACTTTTCATTGATTGTACCATATCTTCTTTACAGCTGGGCTGCACAGTTACATATGCATGTAGTTCACTGTAGTCGCACAAGTTATAACACTGATTTGTCATTAGGGGAGTACTAATGTAGGATTTAAAATGTCCTGAATCTATTCACATGCACAAAAGAAGGATTAAAAGATCACATGCATGTCATGGATTAACAGGAAATCAGAAGGTTCACTTTATCGGCACATTGCTCAAAGTAATAGATAACATTCAGAACTGCTATGTGATATCAGTATACAATGCTGTATCTCATGACCAAGCAGCAAGAACAAAGTGACATGGAGCAGTCAAGAGATAGTATACATAGGTCTGTCACTGGAATCTTAATTAGCCCCCCTCAACCTTTTTTAATCAAAATTTTGTCCACTGGAAATTTTGGTCCCCCATCATGTACCATTTTTTATGATCTATGCTTAACATTTTGATCCTCATCTAACCTTAATAAGTGTAATGGTCATTAAATTTTTTTTACACATGCTTCACAGTTTCAGTGTGTTCACAAAGTTTGCATAGATAAACACTTGTTCGCATGGCTGTTGTCATCATGGCATTTAGTTGGAGCAAACCTCAGCCATTTGTTGCTTGTGCTTGAAGCAAATATCGTTGTTGTGGCAAGCAAATTGGATCATCACTTTTACTATATATGGCCATGGGGAGGAGGACCATTGGCATTATATGCACAGTCGAACGTGATTTTTCTAGCTCTTTCAGTACCAGTTGATCAGGTTGGTAGTATTGAATTCAAGATAGTGGGTCACTTTTTACCTTTTTTATTTTAAAACAGTTTGCTTAATGTTTAATCTCCAGGAAAAATCCTTATTAAGGATGTCATTATCCTTAAATAAGGATCATCTTTTACATTGCATATTTTTGCTAACCAAATAAGTAATGCTATTGGTCAATTGTATACTGATTAGCCTCCATAACATACTTAGATGATGTCAATATGATGAATGCCCATGTGGCAAAACAGGGATGAAGTGGCACATCCTTATTTTAGGATTGACACCATCCTTAAATAAGGATCACAACAGTAGAGATTATTGACCATAAAAACCATAACGGTGTTAAAACTCTTGATTTTCTCTGATAGCCTGTTGATCCAACTATACTCACAATCTTATATATTGAAGAAATAACTTGTGGTTAATAAGTTATGCTGATTTACACCTCAAAATTCAAAATTAATATCAAGCATTTGTATAATGACGTGTACTGATGTAGATGCTCCCTTCTGCTCAAACCCCAGTATGGACGTACCCTAGCCTCACTGAAACCACATGCACTGTATGCGGTTGTTCTGCTGCCGCTCCATCGAACAGTGTGCTTTCTAATCCTATCATTGAGTACACAGTACCATGTAAAATGGTGCATTGGGGGGGGGGGGGGGGGGGGGGGGGGAGTACGGGAGATCTAGGAAGTATTGCCGATATATGTGTTAGAGCTTAGTGGAGCTTAGCTCCAATTCATCAGACTTGAGGAGACCATGCCATTGCCTACATGTAGGCCTACTGTTGCTGTCACTGTCACTGTCATTTGATGAATCATGCAGTGCTACCTCTTATAGGTCACCTAGGCCTACATGTATCAGTATGTAATTCATCCGTACTGAGGAAAACTACATCTGTCGCTTTCTATGGCTCCCTCTGTATCTAAGAAGGGTTGTTTAGCTTGACACTTTCGAGTGTATGCAATCACTTTGTACTGGCCGCGTCGATTGTTGAAGCCATGGATATTGCTCCACAGATCCATCTGACAGTGTACATTCTACTCCTAGAGCTACCAGAAACCTGTTTTAATCACGGCAGTATTGCTGATCTGCATGATCTTGAATCCAGTGAATCACTAATATAAAACAAAGCACCAAGTGTACATCATTCTCTTAGAAAGTGGTCATCATCCTTATTTAAGGATGGCCACCCTTGAATAAGGATTGCGGGAGATTAAACATTAATGTATATTTCAGATGTCGCACATTGTGTCGAAATGTTGACTATATATTTTGATACCCAGGAAATTATCATGGGAAATCTAACACATTTTACCTTCCCCTATTACAATGCCTTGCTGTCCAGTAACCCAAAGCCTGATTGTAAAGGCATGACTTTCTTTAGTTTATTGCTGCACGAGAGAATTATTTAACCACTACCGCACTATGTTGTATGCTATGATGTAAGTGTATGAGCCATCTGCACATATGTTGAGATTGTTTATAGGCATTCTGGCTTTTAGAGCAACAATTTCATTTTTGAAATAAACACGTTCATCCAAATGTAAATCTTTCGCACTCACACCATTTAAAATATCAGTTGGTAGTATTGAGAATTGTAATATCAGTGTTTATTGGGCTGCTGGTGATTTGTTCACACATTCTATCATAAGTAACTCTATAGCTGTGATTACTACATCCACATATGTCCGTTCATTAAATTGATGTCTGGGGCATTTACATTATCAATCACTGTACTGTGCCATTTTCCTCCCTTTTTTCATGCCCAAGTACTTCTGCATCATCAGTGACAGTGTGCTTGCAATTTGGACTTTCCTTGGTTTAACTAAGAAGTGCTATATTAAGTATCCCACTATTTAAACCAAAGGCAGGCTGGTTAGGTTACTCAAGATAACTACCACAGCATTTGTGATTTAGAGTTGTTGCTGGTTTGAAACATGTATTCATTTAAGGTGCTGATGAAGACAAGATTGGTAAAGAAGAGAATATCGATGTAATTATAAGCAGCCACTTTGTATGGCTGTAGAAATGCAATCAGCACAATCATGATTACACAGACAAGTTGCTGACATAAGCTGCAAGCTTAATGTAGGCAGGAGCACTAAAAAGACATTGACAATAAGGCAAAAGAAGAAATATGCACTTGCAAATGTTGTCATGAAAACAACCTTGAAATTCATCAAGAAAAATGTTGAATGTCAGCAGGGTAGAATTTCATTATTATGGGCACTTGATTGATGCATTTCTTAAAGAGACGCACAAGCAGTATTATGGGAAGTGCAACAATTTTAGGATAGTGATATTCAAAATCTCATACATGTACTGAGCTGTGTAATAGGTCCTTGTTATACCAATTCTTGTGCCACTAGAATCAATAAAATGCACTTCGCTGAGGATCTTTGAAGCAGTTACACTCACTTTGTTATGTGACAGTAATAGAAAAGCTGCAAAGGCCAGAATGTGACACTTGGATGGCTTTAGTGCATGCCAAATTTTTAGTGTGTGCTTTGTTGCATTGGCAGAGCTTGGATATGCATGTCAACCTTGCCATCTGGTAACATGCTATTACCATCAGGATCATCACACAAGGCACAATAGTTATCACATAATTAAGTTCAATGATATCAAGTGTATTATGCTCTGTTCCCATGCAGAATGGTTCCAAAAGATATGCAAAGAAATCCAAATTAAACATACAATATACAAAGGAACAAATTTTGATGAATGTGTTATTGAAGCTAAGCTGGCCTTTAAGTCTTGTATCAAAGTTGGTTACAATAGCCTGGCTGAATAGTATAAATGCATTGGCAGGACCAGTGGTGAGCTGAACATTGAAGAAGATGATGACTAGGAAGAACAGCACTAAGGGAAGATACACTATTCCTATGTACTTAAAGATGTTTCCAATTACCTGAGATGAATTACAAGGCACACAAGAGAATGCATCATCATTGATGGATGGCGCATATGAGCCACTGCACTCACCACACAACACACCCATCCTGTTTGCAGCATAAACTTCACTGCCTAATTTACCTGCTTGAATAGGAAGTGTCACATACCCATCTGGGAATTGGACAACAGCTGTACTGGCATTGCTTGATGTACTGGCCATACCTGATGTGCAGAAGCCTTGAGGACATGCTGCTACCACCAGTCCTGCTGAGCATGCTTCAGGAACAAACCCTATCCAATATCCTGCTTTTATCAGAGTGGAAGCATTGCCGGAGTTGTAGCCCAAACAGAGGAGTACCGAATTAAATGTCTTATTGGGATCACACAGACAGATGGCACTAGAGCCATTTGATTTTTGTGACATGCCAGGAGGACATGGGAGGAGCTGTACTGGTAGTTTACTGTGCCAGTGTCCCATTAGAGATCCATCCAAGTTCAGAATAATGGTCTGATCACCACCAATGGAGACTCAATTTATTCAACATCTGTAATTCCTTGTTCTCTATTCACAGTATTACAGGGAGAAATGTGCTCTGCTGTCCAAATCCCACCGAGCTCATTTTGCCCCAATTGCAATTGAGACCTAAGGTGCCCATGGCTCTCAGTTTGCTCACAGATATCAGCAGGCATCAGCATGCAGAGCATCACACATGATATCCAGTCCCTCTCATTCCTTCTCCAGAGTGTCCATTGCACTACAGCAACCTCTGTATTGGGCACCTCAAGCATATCATTTATACCCGGTATAGTGTAACCCTACCGTTTATGTACAGTGTAACCCTGTGTGAGTATTTATACATTATGTATGCACTTTTCAACCATGTGGCGTAATTACATGTAGGTAATAACTTTCTGATCGCTTACCATGATATAATATAGGCAATTTTATTTTTTATTTTGTATTTTTATTTTATTTTAAATTGGCAATAAAATTTACATTTATAGATTATTATAGTACATATACAATACATAGGAATGTTCAGGAGGCCAAGGGAGGGTGCATACCTTGCCAGTAAGGCCCTAGCCACCGCCCTGACCAGGGTGAAGTTCAGTCTGCTGTAGAGCTCCGTGAGCACCTTACCTTTGTAGGAGGAAGTGGTGATGGCCAGGTGAGAGGCCAGGCGGGAGAAGGTAGTTTGGGCTTCCCTTCCCCAGTTTCCATACGTCTCCACCGCAAGAGGGATACACACCCAACCCAGCTCTGAACACTTGGGGTCATTTGCTATGTGCTTCCTGGCCTCTGCCTCCTCTGCTGCAGCCCCTTCAGACAAGCTTGCTGCTGTAAGGATGGAAGGAATTAAGGGAGAGGTCACAGTGATGTCAAGGGCAGCATGTTTCCCTCTCTCCCAATTGAGGACAAGTACATCTGCTGGCCAGGTATGGCTTAGGTCTGGTGTAAGGCCACTGCCCGACTCAACTCTCACTCCTAGATGGGCATGATGGCAGAATTCTACAAGAACATTTCACAGATGGTTGTGGCGAGTTATGACATCACCACCCGTTTACAGGTAGAAACGTGGTTGCCTAGGCGGTCAAGAGCTATGCCAGGGCACACAGAACATGAGGAACCTCTAGCCGTGTCCATCCCTAGCCACCATTGAATTGAAATTTGCAGCTCATTAGGGTCAAGGTGCAGGTCTAGACCAGGAGAAGGTGTGACTATAGTAGCCAGGATGCAGCATGAGGTGCTGACTCAGAGAGCAGCCGAGCCTTGTCAGTAGGTGATGATGTCTCCAACAACATTAATTGAGAACTGGTGGTCCTCTAATTTCTGTAAATAAAGAAAAAGTGTATCTTTAATCATGTACAAAACATACTATACCCCTAGCCTATAAACGGCATCATTCAGCCTGAATGGCAAGGAAAAACTTTTGCATGAGGTATGCCAGAGAGCTTTTGTCACCTGTGATGTTCACAATGCGGAGACCCAAGTCTGTCAAAAAAGACATGGAGCGAGGGCTGCAGGTTTCAAAGGCAACAGGAGTGAAGGAATGGTATGCATGGGAGGTAATGTAACTGTACTTCTTGATCTTGGTCTGCATCACCTGGTTCGAATCTGCCATTTGACCAAGGAACCATGGGGATTCCATTGGGTCACTTGCCATGTGCTCGATCGAGACCAGTGGGCTCTAGCCGAGAAGGAACATTTGCAAATGACAAAGCCCTGTGTAAGAATGTGTCATTAAGCATGGCATGCTGATGAAGCGTACAATGTACAGAAATGGAGATTGGAAGTAAAATATAGTACTATGCTCAGTGAAGTGCACTATAGTGTCAGAATTACCAACTATATACAACTGTAGGTTCAAGTGATTTAGTTTTTTTATTTCAGCAAACTGTGTCAGTACAACACATATTAAACTAGCAGAACACTCGATCCGACATCCTATATAGCTCTCACTACCCGGTACACTTTTGGCAAGGCCGGTACACTTTTCGCTATACTAAAATTGTACCGCTCGGTACAATTTTGGTTGCGACAATTGTACCGGGCGGTACAATTTTTGCGTGACATTTCAAAGTACCATCATATGCACCAGCTAAGTTAGAATCGTTAAGTTGATATGCGTCATGGATGTTGTGTAAACTAAAATGTATGTTTGAAATATTTCAATTATATAATCCTGTGTTCCACTAAAAAGTAGTGAATAAATTGTTTCCGATGTTTGGTTTAAATGAGCTTTGAGTCCACCATGAATTGGTAATTCAATTCAATCATTATGATCAAATCTTAAAACCTAATGTCACGACCGAAACAGCCGTCTATTTCGGTCATGACATTAGGTTTTAAATTCAAATTACAGTTAGCTAACCAACCTTTGGTGGAGAAAATCATTTCTATGAGCTTAGCATTGGGACAGTTGGAATTTTGGATAGCTTGCCTTGAAATATATAACTCACAACCTATGCGGCACAGTCCATGCATCTGCAGTCAGATGTGTGTACTCTGATGCTAGCGATACAGGTTATGGTGGCTATACAGGCCACAGTGGAACACCTAATTACTTAATCAGATCTTCCAGAGAAGCAGAGATGGTACCCACAAAGAATACAACAACAGCCAGAGAGATACGGACTGAAGCTTCAACAGGAGGAAGCATAACATTGTGCACATACATATATATCGATCAGTGTTGACCTTATAGCCTGACTTCAATCTTTGTGATTGTTTTTCATATATCCGTGCCAGTCATGTAAGACTGGGAGATATTACTGTCAGTGCCACTATTGGTTGCGTGAACCCGTTACAGTTTTCACTTAATTCCATTGCCAATATCTAAAAAAAATCATAAAAAGATGAAGTTACATCTTTGATCAATAAAAACTAAACTACTGCTGCAGCAAAATGTACATATCAATTTGTATGCACTATGCATTAATGCAACTGTTCTGCACTGGCTATATATTTGTTCTTATTTTGGCACTTCAATAGCTTTCATCTTATGTTCTGAATGGCACCCTTTGCCCTTGCACTCCCAGCAGAGGTCATAATTGTGGCATTTGAGGCATTTGTAGCGAGTACCATAAACAAACCCTTCACAGGCATCGCAAAAAACTCCACGATGGCAATGATCTGGTTAAAAATATTGAGGAAGAGGAGGAGTGAATCAAGTTATGTAAAAAAAAAAAGGAGCTGGTAAGAATACGTGTACATGTACGTAGGGTGTGTAACCTCTTCCATAAATCAAAATCGATTATTTCGACTATGAAAAAAAGTCCAATCGATTTGTCAGGTTTATAGCAACTTGCAAATCGGTTATTAAAAGCATTAAATCGATTTTGGCGATTAATGCACTATTAATTTGGCAACGATTGCCTAGATGTTTCTAGATTTTTCCGATTTTTGATATTGGCACTATAAATCACGTCTATAAACGTATAGCCAGTTTTATTGCTTATCAGCTGCTTATGCCAACTTTATAATTAAAATAACAGTTACTGATTCAATGGCGGCGGATGGGAATTATAAGATTTTTTCACCGACCAAAGCTGATGAGACAAGTAAGATTGTTAGCTTACTGAGATAAAAACAAAAATGACTAGTTTTCTAAAGAATCATTAGCCCCCGCACCTTGCGCTCGTAGGAACTAAAATGTTCCTTTCAGGTGCAAAATGCCTCAGTGAAACACGTATAATTCACATCCGCCGTCATTCAGTGATAATCCATTGTTACTTACTGAGCAGAACCAGCTAAAAACGGAACACCGCGCTCCACGCATATATGAGACAAAGCTGCCGAACTTCTAGAGAAGAGCCAGCACCTGTCACGCGTTTGATTAGCGCACATGTACTAATCTATAGACTCAGTGCAGAGAGTGCGAACCTATTTAAATTGCCGTGCCCACTGCGCGTATTTTGAGGGAGGGCAGTGCTGATTAGACTGATGGTTACCTTCAGCCGGGTTCCCAGATTACGTGCTGATTACATCAACAATGCATGTTTCTTTTTACAATACTAAGCCTTTGTTCTGCATATGAAGGAAACGAATATCGTCTAATTGCGACTAAAAAAAACAGAATCGATTATTTCGACTAAAGGAAATTCTGAAATCGGTAACTAAATGCATAGTCGACCGAATAGGTAATCGCGAATAATCGATTAACCTACAAAACCTGAAAATCGGTTACACACCCTACATGTATATATAGTTGCATGTATGTAGCCAATAAATAAAAACCTGTTGGATTCTTGATTGCAGACATGCTGTGCTCTGCATGGCCTCCCTTACTTTTGCACCGTTCGCACAGGTCATAATCAGGACATACTGTACACTTGTACCGTGTTCCATAAACTGCTCCTCTGCAGCCATCACACCTGACATTTGGATGTACTTGCTTCCCCTCAGGCTCCTCTTCATCATCTTCTTCTTCTTCTTCCTCCTCCTCCTCCTCCTCCTCCTCCTCCTCCTCCTCCTCCGCCTCCTCATCGTCCTCCTCTTCTTCTCCATCCACCTCCTCTTGCTCCTCACGGTAACCTTTTAAAAAGATAGACGAAAAAAAAGCACAGAAAGTAGTCATACATACCTTAGGCGATTAAAAAAAGGCGAGAATGCATAATAATTAGGTGACATGTATATCGCGGTATGAGCAAAATATGATATTGTATCGCGATATTGTAATTATATTCATCGATCAAATATGTGTAATCCATTGCAATTTGCAATCGTTCAGTTATGGCTGCGACAACCCCCCCCCCCCCCTAGTCTCGTACCCAGACCCAAATGTACGTAACGATGATTATCGCTTACAGTATAACATCACGTACAGAGGGTCTGGGAATGAAGTCGTGGGAAATGGTTCTTAGAATGTCGTTGGAAAGTTGAGAATTACATAACTTTTATGTCGTCACAAATGTTCCGCTGCGTCACGAAATCAATTATGACCTATGCGGGTGGTCGCAAGCAAATTGTAAAAATCGACGACTTAGGCTAAGGGTTAGGGTTCAATACTTGGGCAGTGTGCCAGATCTAGTCGGTCCCGTCCGACGTCGGTGGTTTTGTGAAAAAATCCTAGAACACAGGGTACTGTTTCTCGTGCTAAGCCCTAATCCGCATAGGGGATTCCTCGTATTTAGTGGCCATCCCGAGGCCAACCTCTGAGCCCCTATCACCCGATCGCAAAGTCCAGCCGTCTGGAAGGGCATCTGGAAGGGCATCTTCTAATAAGAGCGCACCCCGCAAGTACAATTTGTGGCTTCGGCCAAAGATGGCAAGTATCCTCAGGTGGCCAGCCTAGACCTACCAATCGTAGAGGTAAGAGCTTGGTCCAAGGAGTAGATGAGACAAAGAGACAGCACCGCTAAACCACGCGCGGAAAATGCCTTCTAGGCTTATGCTGGCTTCGGCAAAGAGTTAAGTAACCTACTGTAGTCTTTCTGACGCAAGAGCCATAAAACCATCTAGGTCTAACGCTGACTTGGAAATACCTGGGTGTGGTTTTGCGATTGGTATGCTAGAAATGCAATTAGCTGATGAGCCGTTGCGTTGGAATGTATACGTCACAAATCGCTGCAATTTGATTGGTTCGACCAAATTCAGGTAACATAGAACCATTTCCCACGACTTCATTCCCAGACCCTCTGTACGTGATGTTATACTGTAAGCGATAATCATCGTTACGTACATTTGGGTCTGGGTACGAGACTACCCCCCCCCCCCCCCCCCACCCCCCCCCTCCCCCGTCCTATCATGCATGCCATAGGCAATTAAGAATAATATCGTAGGCATCCACCAGTGTTACCGCGATTTAAAATTTATATAGCGATTATACGGTTATGTTTTGCAGCGATTACAAAGCTGAAATTTACGGACAAAATTACAGCGTAATAACAACAAAACTATTTATAAGACACTAACCCTAATCATGCACTGTGTGTAGCCGTAGCAACCAGCTGCATGCTAGATATCCAACATCCGTACCAGACCAACGAATATATATGTGCCTTAATGTTTAATCTCCCGGAATCCTTATTTAAGGATGGCCATCCTTAAATAAGGATCATGACCACTTTCTAAGAGAATGTTGCACACTTGGTGCTTTATTTTAGATGTGTGATTAACTAGATTCAAGATAAGGCAGATTAGCGTTACTGCCGCGATCACAACAGGTTTGACTTGCTCAAAAACCGGTATTACAGTCTTGTTATGGCGAAGCCGCCATTTGCCGTTGGCGATATAGTAGTGAGCCAATTAACTCAAATTGAAGGAAGGGCAGGTTTCTGAAAGCTGAAGTAGTAGAATGTAGACTGTCAGAATCAGATGGACCCATCTGTGGAACAATATCCACGGCGATACGCTGGCTCACGACTCACGTAGCCTACATTGTACGTACCGGAACGCGCGGCCAGTGTCATACACTCGAAAGTGTCAAGCTATAGCTAAGCAACCCTGCTTAGTGAAAACGACGGATGTAATTCCTCAGTATGGATGGGACTTACATGTAGGCGGGCCACTAGGCCTATATATACATGTGTACATGTAGCTAGCAGCAACAGTAGGCCTAGGCAATGACGTGGTCCCCTTGAGTCTGATTAATTGGGGCTAAGAATTGGCAACGCTTCCTACATCTCCCGTAAACCCCCCCCCCCCCCCCCCCCCCCCCCCCCCCCATCGTACATGCCCGGGTACTGTATGCATGAAATGATAGGAATAGAAAGCACACTCAGTCTGTTCAATGGAGCGCAACCACATGTAGTGCACGTGGTTATGCACTGGTCTCAGCGAGGCTATAGGGATACATCCACGCTGGCGTTTGATCAGAAGATAGCATCTACATCAGTACACGTACGCGTCATTATACAAACGCTTGATATTAATTTTGAAGTGTTATGATGTAAATGCTCATAACTTATTAACCACAAGTTATTTTTTCAACGAATCAGGTTTTGAGTATAGCTGGGTTAACTGACTATCAGAGAAAATCAAGAGTATTAAAACCACTATGGTTTTTGAGGTCAATAACCTCTACTGTTGTGATCCTTATTTAAGGATGGTGTCAATCCTTAAATAAGGATGTGCCACTTCATCCCTGTTTTAAAATATGGACATTGATCATATTGACATCATTTACAGTTTGTTATGTAGGCTAATCAGTATACAATTGACCAATAGCATTTATATTATCTAATTCGCTTGGTTAGCAAAAGTATGCAATGCAAAAGACGATCCTTATTTAAGGATAATGACATCCTTAAATAAGGATTTTTCCCTGGAGATTAAACATTAAACACAATATGTACAAGATATAAAAACATTCTCTCTGAGAAAGTTAGTGGTATATAGGATTTGAAGGCAATGGTGGTGTAAAAAGGAAGGGAACAAGGGAGCAACGATGATACGAATTTTTTTTAACAGTCCTATATTTATCACTTTTGTAGTACGTACATTTTACGTTGCTAAATATAGGACTGTTAAAAAAAATTCATATCATCGTTGCTCCCTTGTTCCCTTCCTTTTTACACCACCATTGCTTTCAAATCCTATATACTCCGTCGTAATGATATTTGAACCGCGGAGTTAATTTGAACCGCTTCCGAAAAAACGAGATCATATCTCGGGATAGGAACGGGATTTCGCTATCAGACTTTTTTCTATATTAGATTAACGGATCGCTGTGTAAAAAGGGTTGTTATACTCGCCTGTATAACATTGTTATACAAGTAGTTATACAGTACTTGTTATACACATTGCGTATAATTGTGTATAACTGTGTATAATAGCAGTGTGTGTTAATCAAAAAACCACAGTTGTTATACACATTTTGTATAACTGTGTATAACTAATGCTAATTACATTCTACCGATCCGAGGGCGTAATTCGTTGAACACAAATTTAATATATATATACATGTAGCTATTATTAATAATAGCAGTAGGCTACTAATTCTAAAAGATGCCTACGCGTTCCGACGTTCCAAACAAAGAAATCGCAGAGGGATAGCGTATCTGGTTGGTCGGAGGTATGGCTATAAAAATGTACGTTCACACGTGCTAGAAAAAATAGAGCTCTAGCGATGAATTGCGCACATTTGAACCTGAATCATCTATACAGTTCCTGTGTGCAGCCAAAAAGCCGCAAGTTGTGTAGACGTCGCGTGGGATGGACTCACCACTGCAAGGTAAGCCAATGCAGTTTTGCTATACAGTATAAATAATTAGTGGTTGTCTAATATGCATACTAGTACTAACCTAGCTTTTCTGATCTGATCGTAAGTAGTAGACGCCAAGGGTCAGGCTACATGCTGCGTGTGTTTCTGTGTGTATGTGTGTGTGTGTGTGTGTGTGTGTGTGTGTGTGTGTGTGTGTGTGTGTGTGTGTGTGTGTGTGTGTGTGCGCGCGCGCGCGAGTGTGTGTGTGTGCGTGTTTGTCAGTGTGAACATGTATGTGTGCATTTGGTTCATGAGTTGTATATGCATGTATGTATTCATATGTATATGTATACATGTGTACACAACATATACATGTTTTTGGGCCCTTCCATAATGACCTTGTCAGGGTCTCAGATCAAGGTGTGCATATTCTAGACTCACACTGGTTCTATATCAAGCATGCAGGATCTCTGCTTGACACATGACCAGATGGTTTAGTATTTAACATTCCTACTCACCCTAACACCAACTCCATCACCTACTAAACCACATCACACTCATCATACGCACACACACAGGCACGCACATGTTTACACACACATACACACGGACACTAACACACAATGTGTACACACATACACACACAAGCATCACACATACACACACTAACACACATACACATGTGTACACACATACACACACTAACACACATACACGTGTACACACATACATACACACATGTGTACACACATACACACGTGTACACACATACACATGTGTACACACATGCACACGTGTACACACATACGCACATGTGTACACACATACACACACTAACACACACACTAACACATTAATTACCAAGCCTAGTAACTTCCCCAGGCTAAGTAGGTGTATGCACCCAGCCCCTAGCTCCTCAGCTACAATTGCTTCTGTCCAACACAACTCAGTTGACTGATTGGCGAGAATAGGGGGCCAGAGCGAGAACCCCTCTGAGCTGTGACCCTGCCAACCTCGACCTGTTGGCCGTGGGGAGCTCCCGTGAGTGACGCAGATCACCAGTTGGGAGTCGCTGTGGCCAAGCCATGCGTCATGTGGGGGGAGACTTGGGGAGACAAGCACCAGATGGTGGCACTGGCACCATCTGGGTGACCTGCGTACCATGCAAGCCAGGACGCTGGCCCAGGCTTGGGTCCCTGAGTTAGAAGGTCAAGCCCGGTAGGAACCCGCCCTGGCTGTATTTAATATGAATGGGCATGATGGCAGTAAGTAAGAAATACACAGAAAGGATACAAAGGTGATGCAGGGGTGGAGGGTGGGTGATGCAAACAGACAAGCTCTCCTGAAGCACCAGTGGACTGCTGGGAGGCTGCCCATGTGTGCATATAGTCTCATAAGCCGGCCATGGTGCACAAATGGTAACAATAGGGAGGATGAGGCTCCCATCCGCCTAAGACCATGAGCCTATGTAACCGCATTGCCTCTGCCCACAAATGCTGATAGAGAGTTACCAGAGCTCCATTAAACTCTGTTTAGCTCCCTAAACAGTACCCTAACACACACTTAAACACACATACACATACTAAGACACATACATGTGTACACGCACACACTTGAAGTTCTGACATACATTAGGGTTGCAAAGGAGTAATGCACTCACAGAACAACATATACTTATGTTGCTGTGCACAGTTGGAGGGTATGGCTGCTTTTGCACACCCCATATGAGGCTACCCCAGCCACTGTCTTGATAACTGGGGCATCCTTGCCAATGTTTGCACTGACAGAAGTGTCATTGCTTTGGTGTGACTCTGGAGTATTTATAATTCACTGTGTGTGTTTTTTTTACTGCCAGTTAGACCCCAGCCTCTTTACTGCCAGTTAGACCCCAGCCTCTTTACTGCCAGTTAGACCCCAGCCTCTTTACTGCCAGTTAGACCCCAGCCTCTTTACTGCCAGTTAGACCCCAGCCTCTTTACTGCCAGTTAGACCCCAGCCTCTTTACTGCCAGTTAGACCCCAGCCTCTTTACTGCCAGTTAGACCCCAGCCTCTTTACTGCCAGTTAGACCCCAGCCTCTTTACTGCCAGTTAGACCCCAGCCTCTTTACTGCCAGTTAGACCCCAGCCTCTTTACTGCCAGTTAGACCCCAGCCTCTTTACTGCCAGTTAGACCCCAGCCTCTTTACTGCCAGTTAGACCCCAGCCTCTTTACTGCCAGTTAGACCCCAGCCTCTTTACTGCCAGTTAGACCCCAGCCTCTTTACTGCCAGTTAGACCCCAGCCTCTTTACTGCCTGGGTAATATGTTTTGGTGCCTAGCTGTATAGCACTTGTAGTGGTTGTATTGAGAGGATATTGGCAAGAACATTATGATTGTGCAAAGTTCTTATTTATTTCTGTTATGCACTATGTTTGTATGTGAGTGTGTGAGTGTGTGTGAGCATTGCTTGTAGTTAAACACATCCTTGATGTCAAATAATCAAAGCAACATGTACTACGCTAATGTTGTCAGCTTCTGAACGTTCGTCTATGAGCTAGGGTCTTGACAATGATGGGCCATCCTCCCCAAGTGCATGACATATATATACACACATACATTAGGTCCTTCTAAAAAAGACACAAACACCTGTATGGCAGTACACACACACACACACACACACACACACACACACACACACACACACACACACACACACACACACACACACACACACACACACAACACATTGTAACCAGGTTCGTTTGTGTGTCCATTGGTGTGGAATAGTAGTATGAATCCTTGCGGGCAGTGGAAGCAGGTACAATTGTATGTTAGGTCAGTGTGATCAAGCTGGCCAACCATAGCTCTTCTGGTTTGTGGTACATGTATTACAGGTGTATTTTTATGTGGTATGCACGTGCATACATTTTAGTGTCGTGTTTCTATGCATTTGTGCATGCAGCTACAGCATTTTGTACACACTGTACAGTATCTGCATGTGCATCTGCATATGTTTACCTTTGTCTGTGTGTGCTTATTTCTGTGCGAGTAGGACCAGGCAGAAGAATAAAGCTTGAAGATGCTCAGAATGTGGTTATTAGTTTGAAACCCCGGGGCCAATGTACATTGTAATTTTGGAGCATTCAAAAAGAAAATATGGCAGAGGGTTTAGCTAGAGGCCTGGCAGCTTCCATGGAGGTGGCACTATAGTATTACTGCCATCAAGTGGCTGTGTGCCCAAAGAATCTATCCTTCTCACTAGTCTTCAGCAAATTGTATATGTGGTATGTTTGCATGATCATGATGTGATGTCTTAATATATTTTTATCCTGATAGGATCAAGCTTTACATTGATGGAAACTGGGAGATTTGATGTGAACTTATATTTGGTGTATTGTTACATCTGTACATGTACATGTTGTGTATTATTCAATCTGCACTGGTTGTAACTGAACTTTTCCATCCATGTACATGTACATGTCATGTTAATAGATGACTTACATAAAGGGGTGTGGCCACATGAACATTGTAAAAAAGCAAGTTTGTGAGTACTTTTAGCAATGACACAGTACACATGCTATCACCAGTCCCTGGTGTGCATCTTCTAGAGTTTTGTGCATCAGGATAGCGGCTCATCAGATTGAATCTGCATCAATTAAAGATATCCTGGTCACTACCAAGACTATTACATTAAAGTGAATAAGATTCTATTTGATGCACACCGGCCAGGTCAGGTCACTAACATGTTTCTATTTGATGCTCACCAGGGTCAGCTGGACGATACCACAAACCTAGCAGCTGCACACCAGGGACTGGCCAATTCCAATAGCATGACTTTATTTGCTGCACACCGGGTCTGGCCGCTAATATGATTCTATCTGATGCACACCTCTACAGTGACTGGATTGCCGCTAGCATGACTATAGCTAAAACTACAAATCAAGTCATGCTAGTGGCAGTCCCTGGTGGGCATTAGATAGAATCATGTTAGCGACCACACCTAGTGTGCTTCAAATAGAATCAAGATAGCGGCCGGACCCAGGTTTGTATTGAATTGGATTATTTTGCATCAAATAAAGTGGCAGTCCCTGGTGTGCATTTAATAGAGTCATGGTCGCTTGTGTGTATCAAATAAAATTATTTTCGTGGCCAGACCCGATATTCCTGTGTGCATCAAATATATTGCTTTTGCTTTTGAAACCCCTCTTTGAACAGAACAAATACAGCGCGTACGAGGCTTCCATTTCAAAAGGACTGTAACGCGCATGCGTAGACTCTTCAAAGCCACATGATTGCATATATGGCGCTATCGTCGGGAAATCTAATACTGGAACTAACCGTACGTTCCTATCAGCCAGAAGAAGTATCTTAGGTGGGTTATCAAGTAAATTGAGGGACTAGTGGCTAATTCCCAAGTTTCTCCTCGAACAGGTTCCTGAGCAACGATCAATTCATGTCACAGTAGAACCTATCAGTCTATGTACTAGTACCATGATGACGAAGAAGACCGCGCCGAACCTTGGGTCCTAGGCAGCATGGCGATGCTGTTTGCACTACTCCAGCAGGAAAATCATTTTCAGTAGCGGATGTGTACAACTATCAGTAAGCGAGGTTGCGACCAAAACTGTCTCTGTAACACCAACTCGAGAGAGTAGGACATCACTTTCTGCGCAGGTACAGTAACTTTATATCAGCTTCTTTTTTGAATCAGCTGAAGTCTCAAGAAGCGTAAGCAGTGTGGCTTTGTATTGGTAACGGGAATTCTTTGTTCTCAGAACCTCAAGCGTCCATAATGCTAAAGTGATGTCTCGGATATCAGCGAAGAAGAGGTTGAAGGTATACTTGTTGTCGGTTAAAGGTGTGAGTCCTTTCATTTTTGCGAATGTAGTTGGCATAGCGAACTACAACCTAACTCTGAAACGCATTCTTACTGAAGCCGATTCAAAAGAAGGGCATCCAATCCGAGCACAACTAGGTAAGCGCTTGAATTTAAAAATGTTGTCTAGTATTGATTATATACACTATAGCTATGGGAGCGGCGATCCGAACAAGTAACAGATCATGCAAGAAAGGGATGTACTTAACGTGTCGGAAGAGGAAGAACTGGACAATGGGACGATGATAAGAGGAGATCAGAGGAACTAAACGCGTTTTTGGACTCAGCTAGGCGCCACGGAAGGAGAGACGATTGGGCCCACCGCGCTCGGAACTTTCCTGATGGCCTTTCCACCTGCATGGATGCTTCACCGTTGAACTCGTTCTCTGTTGTTTTTTTTTTTTTGTTGTTGTTCCATGTATATCATAATATTAATAGAAGAGGCCTGGAAACGAGCGACTAATTAAAAATTCATAATTATGTTATACGCAGTGTTTTACTCCATTTGCTATTGTTATACATATGGGACAGTTTCCGCGAAAATGTCCGACTTTTATAACACTATAATATAATAAAAATGCTTCTTGTTTGAATCGCTATATCTTCCGAACGCTGAACGCTATCGACTTCCTATTTTCAACAGTTCATACTACACCATTTCTCTATGACAAATTACATTTTGAAGTCTTGCACTTGCTCCACACCTGTATTGCAACGTTCGATACCCCACCGGGTTCAAACCCGCCATAACTTTAGATAGGAGTAATCAAATCGCTTCAAATTCGGTTTGTAGGTACAGAGGTCCTATACCTATCGATTCGTTCTGTTCGTTAATTTTTATGTAATCCGTTACGGAGATACAGCTTTTCAAAGTAAGCGCATGTTTCCCGCTCGAATCGCGCCTTTATATGAGGATGAAACTGCTTCCATACCCCGGAGCACATGAATATTCAACTAGATCCCGTGGGCTGGGACATACAGTAGTTTGAGGAATACTCACGTGATTTAATGCAGCAATTGGTTAGTTAATTGCTATTTACAGTTCCCAGACCTTTTTTGTAAGGCGGACCTTTTGGCGGGTGCACCTCGCCTCTTTAATTCCACGGACGATTTCGAACGGCCCAGTGCGAAAACGACGATATATATCTAAGATGAATGCTCGGATGAATGGGTGGTGGAGATTGGGAGCTGTAGAAGTTTTCTTTCGTAAGCTAAACTGCCCGCAGTGTCAGTGAACATGTGGAGCATGGCAGATAGCTGTGGGGTGGTGCAGACAGCTGTGGAGCATGGCAGATAGCTGTGGATAGCTGTAAAGCATGGCAGATAGCTGTGTGCTCGTATGGCAGATAGCTATGGAGCATGGCAGATAGCTGTGTGCTCGTATGGCATATAGCTGTGGAGCATGGCATATAGCTGTGGAGCATGGCAGATAGCTGTGACGCATGGCAGATAGCTGTGGAGCATGGCAGATAGCTGTGGAGCATGGCAGATAGCTATGGAGCATGGCAGATAGCTGTGTGCTCGTATGGCATATAGCTGTGGAGCATTGCGTATAGCTGTGGAGCATGGCATATAGCTGTGGAGCATGGCAGATAGCTGTGAAGCATGGCAGATAGCTGTGGAGCATGGCAGATAGCTGTGTGCTCGTATGGCATATAGCTGTGGATCATGGCAGATAGCTGTGGATCATGGCAGATAGCTGTGGATCATGGCAGTTAGCTGTGGATCATGGCAGTTAGCTGTGGAGTATGGCAGATAGCTGTGGAACATGGCAGATAGCTGTGGAACATGGCAGATAGCCGTGGAGCATGGCAGATAGCTATGTGCTCGTATGGCAAATAGCTGTGGAGTATAGCAGATAGCTGTTGAGCATGGCAGATAGCTGTGAAGCATGGCAGATAGCTTGGAGCATGGCAGATAGCTGTGAAGTATGGCAGATAGCTGTGTGCTCGTATCACAGATAGCTATGGAGAATGGCAGATAGATGTGGAGCATGGCAGATAGCTGTGGAGCATGTCAGATAGCTGTGGAGCATGGCAGATAGCTGTGGATCATGGCAGATAGCTGTGGATCATGGCAGATAGCTGTGGATCATGGCAGTTAGCTGTGGAGTATGGCAGATAGCTGTGGAACATGGCAGATAGCTGTGGAACATGGCAGATAGCCGTGGAGCATGGCAGATAGCTATGTGCTCGTATGGCAAATAGCTGTGGAGTATAGCAGATAGCTGTTGAGCATGGCAGATAGCTGTGAAGCATGGCAGATAGCTTGGAGCATGGCAGATAGCTGTGAAGTATGGCAGATAGCTGTGTGCTCGTATCACAGATAGCTATGGAGAATGGCAGATAGATGTGGAGCATGGCAGATAGCTGTGGAGCATGTCAGATAGCTGTGGAGCATGGCAGATAGCTGTGGAGTATGGCAGATACACTGTAGCTGTGGATCATGGCAGATAGCTGTGTGCTCGTATGGCAGATAGCTATGGAGCACGGTAGATAGCTGTGGAGCATGGCAGATAGCTGTATGGCAGATAGCTATGGAGGATCACAGATAGCTGTGGAGTAGGGCAGATAGCTGTGTAGCAGGCAGATAGCTGTGGAGCATGGCAGATAGCTGTGAAGTATGGCAGATAGCTGTGGAGCATGGCAGATAGCTGCAGTGGAGCATGGCAGATAGCTGTGAAGTAGCTGTGGAGCATGGCAGATAGCTGTGGAGCATGTCAGATAGCTGTGGAGCATGGCAATAGCTGTGGAGCATGGCAGATAGCTGTGGAGCATGGCAGATAGCTGTGGAGCATGGCAGATAGCTGTGGAGCATGGCAGATAGCTGTGTGCTCGTATGGCAGAGCATGGCAGATAGCGGTGGAACATGGCAGATAGCTATGGAGCATGGCACATAGCTGTGAAGTATGGCAGATAGCTGTGTGCTTGTATGGCAGATAGCTATGGAGTATTGCAGATAGCTGTGCGCTGGTATGGCAGATAGCTATGGAGTATGGCAGATAGCTATGGCACATGGGAGATAGCTGTGAAGCATGGCAGATAGCTATTGAGCATGGCAGATAGCTGTGGAGCATGGCAGATACAGTAGCTGTGTGCTCGTATGGCAGATAACTATGGAGCATGGCTAGCTGTGGCGCATGGCAGATAGCTGTGGAACATGGCAGATAGCTGTGGAGCATGGCAGATAGCTGTGGAGCATGGCAGATAGCTGTGGAGCATGGCAGATTGCTGCATGTGTAGCATCAATGGCAGATAGCTGCTTGTAGAGTATGGCAGATAGCTGTTGAGCATGGCAGATAGCCGTGGAGCATGGCAGATAGCTGTGTGCTTGTATGGCAAATAGCTGTGTGCTTGTATGGCAGATAGCTGTGTGCTTGTATGGCAGATAGCTGTGTGCTTGTATGGCAGATAGCTGTGGAGCATGGCAGATAGCTGTGGAGCATGGCAGATAGCTGTGGAGCATGTCAGATAGCTGTGGAGCATGGCAGATAGCTGTGGAGTATGGCAGATACACTGTAGCTGTGGATCATGGCAGATAGCTGTGTGCTCGTATGGCAGATAGCTATGGAGCACGGTAGATAGCTGTGGAGCATGGCAGATACAGTAGCTGTGTGCTCATATGGCAGATAACTATGGAGCATGGCTATCTGTGGCGCATGGCAGATAGCTGTGGAACATGGCAGATAGCTGTGGAGCATGGCAGATAGCTGTGGAGCATGGCAGATTGCTACATGTGTAGCATCAATGGCAGATAGCTGCTTGTAGAGTATGGCAGATAGCTGTTGAGCATGGCAGATAGCCGTGGAGCATGGCAGATAGCTGTGTGCTTGTATGGCAAATAGCTGTGTGCTTGTATGGCAGATAGCTGTGTGCTTGTATGGCAGATAGCTGTGGAGCATGGCAGATAGCTGTGGAGCATGGCAGATAGCTGTGGAGCATGTCAGATAGCTGTGGAGCATGGCAGATAGCTGTGGAGTATGGCAGATACACTGTAGCTGTGGATCATGGCAGATAGCTGTGTGCTCGTATGGCAGATAGCTATGGAGCACGGTAGATAGCTGTGGAGCATGGCAGATAGCTGTATGGCAGATAGCTATGGAGGATCACAGATAGCTGTGGAGTAGGGCAGATAGCTGTGTAGCAGGCGGATAGCTGTGGAGCAGGGCAGATAGCTGTGAAGTATGGTAGATAGCTGTGGAGCATGGCAGATAGCTGCAGTGGAGCATGGCAGATAGCTGTGAAGTAGCTGTGGAGCATGGCAGATAGCTGTGGAGCATGGCAGATCGCTGTGGAGCATGGCAGATAGCTGTGTGCTCGTATGGCAGAGCATGGCAGATAGCGGTGGATCATGGCAGATAGCTATGGAGCATGGCACATAGCTGTGAAGTATGGCAGATAGCTGTGTGCTTGTATGGCAGATAGCTATGGAGTATTGCAGATAGCTGTGTGCTGGTATGGCAGATAGCTATGGAGTATGGCAGATAGCTATGGAGTATGGCAGATAGCTATGGCACATGGGAGATAGCTGTGAAGCATGGCAGATAGCTGTTGAGCATGGCAGATAGCTGTGAAGTATGGCAGATAGCTGTGTGCTGATGTGCTTTTACGGCAGATAGCTATGGAGAATTGCAGATAGCTATGGCACATGGGAGATAGCTGTGAAGCATTGCAGATACACTGTAGTTGTGGATGGCAGATAGCTGTGTGTTCGTATGGCAGATAGCTATGGAGCATGGGAGATAGCTGTATGGCAGATAGCTATGGAGCATGGGAGATAGCTGTATGGCAGATTGCTATGGAGCATGGCCGATAGCTGTGGAGCATGGCAGATACAGTAGCTGTGCGCATGTGCTCATATGGCAGATAACTATGGAGCATGGCTAGCTGTGGAACATGGCAGATAGCTGTGGAGCATGGCAGATAGCTGTATGGCAGATAGCTATGGAGGATCACAGATAGCTGTGCAGTATGGCAGATAGCTGTGTAGCAGGCAGATAGCTGTGGAGCATGGCAGATAGCTGTGTGCTCGTATGGCAGATAGCTATGGAGCACGGTAGATAGCTATGGAGCATGGCAGATAGCTGTATGGCAGATAGCTATGGAGGATCACAGATAGCTGTGGAGTATGGCAGATAGCTGTGTAGCAGGCAGATAGCTGTGGAGCATGGCAGATAGCTGTGAAGTATGGCAGATAGCTGTGGAGCATGGCAGATAGCTGCAGTGGAGCATGGCAGATAGCTGTGAAGTAGCTGCGGAGCATGGCAGATAGCTGTGGAGCATGGCAGATTGCTGTGGAGCATGGCAGATAGCTGTGTGCTCGTATGGCAGAGCATGGCAGATAGCTATGGAACATGGCAGATAGCTATGGAGCATGGCACATAGCTGTGAAGTATGGCAGATAGCTGTGTGCTTGTATGGCAGATAGCTATGGAGTATTGCAGATAGCTGTGTGCTGGTATGGCAGATAGCTATGGAGTATGGCAGATAGCTATGGCACATGGGAGATAGCTGTGAAGCATGGCAGATAGCTGTTGAGCATGGCAGATAGCTGTGAAGTATGGCAGATAGCTGTGTGCTAATGTGCTTGTATGGCAGATAGCTATGGAGAATTGCAGATAGCTATGGCACATGGGAGATAGCTGTGAAGCATTGCAGATACACTGTAGTTGTGGATGGCAGATAGCTGTGTGTTCGTATGGCAGATTGCTATGGAGCATGGGAGATAGCTGTATGGCAGATAGCTATGGAGCATGGGAGATAGCTGTATGGCAGATAGCTATGGAGCATGGCCGATAGCTGTGGAGCATGGCAGATACAGTAGCTGTGTGCTCATATGGCAGATAACTATGGAGCATGGCTAGCTGTGGCGCATGGCAGATAGCTGTGGAACATGGCAGATAGCTGTGGAGCATGGCAGATTGCTGCATGTGTAACATCAATGGCAGATAGCTGCTTGTAGAGTATGGCAGATAGCTGTTGAGCATGGCAGATAGCTGTGGAGCATGGCAGATAGCTGTGGAGCATGGCAGATAGCTGTGGAGCATGGCAGATAGCTGTGGAGCATGGCAGATAGCTATGGAGCATGGCAGATAGCTATGGAGCATGGCAGATAGCTGTGTGCTCATATGGCAGAGCATGGCAGATAGCGGTGGATCATGGCAGATAGCTATGGAGCATGGCACATAGCTGTGAAGTATGGCAGATAGCTGTGTGCTTGTATGGCAGATAGCTATGGAGTATTGCAGATAGCTGTGTGCTGGTACGGCAGATAGCTATGGAGTATGGCAGATAGCTATGGCATATGGGAGATAGCTGTGAAGCATGGCAGATAGCTGTTGAGCATGGCAGATAGCTGTGAAGTATGGCAGATAGCTGTGTGCTAATGTGATTGTATGGCAGATAGCTATGGAGAATTGCAGATAGCTATGGCACATGGGAGATAGCTGTGAAGCATTGCAGATACACTGTAGTTGTGGATGGCAGATAGCTGTGTGCTCGTATGGCAGATAGCTATGGAGCATGGGAGATAGCTGTATGGCAGATAGCTATGGAGCATGGCCGATAGCTGTGGAGCATGGCAGATACAGTAGCTGTGTGCTCGTATGGCAGATAACTATGGAGCATGGCTATCTGTGGCGCATGGCAGATAGCTGTGGAACATGGCAGATAGCTGTGGAGCATGGCAGATAGCTGTGGAGCATGGCAGATTGCTACATGTGTAGCATCAATGGCAGATAGCTGCTTGTAGAGTATGGCAGATAGCTGTTGAGCATGGCAGATAGCCGTGGAGCATGACAGATAGCTGTGTGCTTGTATGGCAGATAGCTGTGTGCTTGTATGGCAGTTAGCTGTGGAGCATGGCAGATGGCAGATAGCTGTGGAGCATGTCAGATAGCTGTGGAGCATGGCAGATAGTTATGGAGCATGTCAGATAGCTGTGGAGTATGGCAGATAGCTGTGGAGCATGGCAGATAGCTGTGGAGCATGGCAGATAGCTATGGAGCATGGCAGATAGCTGTGGAGTATAGCAGATAGCTGTTGAGTATAGCAGATAGCTGTGGAGCATGGCAGATAGCTGTGAATAGCTGTGTGCTAATGTGCTTGTATGGCAGATAGCTGTGTGCTAATGTGCTTGTATGGCAGATAGCTATGGAGAATTGCAGAAAGCTATGGCACATGGGAGATAGCTGTGAAGCATTGCAGATACACTGTAGTGGATGGCAGCTGTGTGCTCGTATGGCAGATAGCTATGGAGCATGGGAGATAGCTGTATGGCAGATAGCTATGGAGCATGGCAGATAGCTGTGGAGCATGGTAGATACAGTAGCTGTGTGCTCATATGGCAGATAACTATGGAGCATGGCTAGCTGTGGCGCATGGCAGATAGCTTTGGAACATGGCAGATAGCTGTGGAGCATGGCAGATAGCTGTGGAGCATGGCAGATAGCTGTGGAGCATGGCAGATTGCTGCATGTGTAGCATCAATGGCAGATAGCTGCTTGTAGAGTATGGCAGATAGCTGGTGAGCATGGCAGATAGCCGTGGAGCATGGCAGATAGCTGTGTGCTTGTATGGCAGATAGCTGTGTGCTTGTATGGCAGATAGCTGTGGAGCATGGCAGATAGCTGTGGAGCATGGCAGATAGCTGTGGAGCATGGCAGATAGCTGTGGAGCATGTCAGATAGCTGTGGAGCATGGCAGATAGCTGTGGAGCATGGCAGATAGCTGTGTAGCATGTCAGATATTTGTGGAGCATGGCAGATAGCTGTGGAGCATGGCAGATAGCTGTGGAGCATGGCAGATAGCTGTGGAGCATGGCAGATAGCTGTGGAGCATGGCAGATAGCTGTGAAGTATGGCAGATAGCTGTGTGCTAATGTGCTTGTATGGCAGATAGCTATGGAGAATTGCAGATAGCTATGGCACATGGGAGATAGCTATGGAGAATTGCAGATAGCTATGGCACATGGGAGATAGCTGTGGGCTCGTATGGCAGATAGCTATGGAGCATGGCAGATAGCTGTGGAGCATGGCAGATACAGTAGCTGTGTGCTCATATGGCAGATAACTATGGAGCATGGCTAGCTGTGGCGCATGGCAGATAGCTGTGGAACATGGCAGATAGCTGTGGAACATGGCAGATAGCCGTGGAACATCAAATGGCAGATAGCGGCTTGTGCAGTATAGCAGATAGCTGTGGAGCATGGCAGCGAGCTTTGGAGCATGGCAGATAGCTGGGCAGATAGCTGTGGAGCATGGCAGATAGCTGTGGAGCATGGCAGATAGCTGTGGAGTATGGCAGATATCTGTGTGCTCGTATGGCAGATAGCTATGGAGCATGGAAGATAACTGTACGGCAGATAGCTATGGGAGTATGGCAGATAGCTGTGGAGCATCAATGCAGATAGCTGCAAGTGTAGCATCAATGCTTGTGGAGTATGGCAGATAGCTGTTGAGCATGGCAGATAGCTATGGAGCATGGCAGATAGCTATGTGCTCGTATGGCAGATAGCTGTGTAGCATGGCAGGTAGCTGTGGAGTATGGCAGATAGCTGTGGAGTATGGCAGATAGCCGTGGAGCATGGCAGATAGCTGTTGAGCATTGCAGATAGCTGTGGAGTACATATGGCATATAGCTGTGGAGCATGGCTGATAGCTGTGTAGCATGGCATATAGCTGTGTAGAAGACAGAGGAGTAACCACATGCAGTATACAACTACTGTGAAGCGGTCCCTACAGCAGACAGCAGTGGAATGAGCACACCCTTCTGCTGATTACCATTAATAATTAGTAATTAAAAAAACACTGCACTCAGAAAGGATGGCTACATAGATCTGCAAGAACTAGACAGGATGAAGACGCAGTGATTCGTGATGCCTGTTGGTAGAATGTTGCCATTGCTTGGATCACCTCCAAGCTCATAAGACTTGATGTCATTGAACTCGTGTTTCTTTGTTTCTGTCACTGTGTAATCTGAACAAAACAATGTTTGTAATGGGATTTTAGCTTCCCACTTCATATGCTGAGACATGTGCTGTGTTGTGTGTGTGTTTGTGTGTGTGCAACACCTGCAACCCTCCACACCTCTGATGGTATCTTAATTTTGTTTGTTTGTACTAGTAACAAAGGCCCAATGTCATGAATTTTGTTTTGTGGCAAGACTTTTGCCACATGCATGCAACCATGATAAAACCTAAATGTCATGCACATGTATCTGTGGAGGGGTAAAAATCCACACATGCCTACATGGTGTATGGGCTGATTTGCAAATATATATGTTATGCTGCATGCACCTTTCTGCAAATGCAGCTGTGACATGATCCCAGGTATTGCTGGTTGCCCTAGGGAGTGTTGAAATAATAGTTGTGTCCTGGAAGATCATAGTATGTTACTTGTGATTGTGTGGGATGGGTCAATGTGGTTGTAGCACCACTTTCGTTCCCAGACCCATGTCATAGCAGCAGATGGAGAACATCACCACTGCAACTACAGTACAATTAGACCAGTCCAGTCATTTCACCAGTGATAATATCAATATCAATCACATCATACACATACAGCACACTAGCAGAGTAGTAAGAGGCGGTTCTGAACATATAGGGTTTCCAAAACTATAATGCTGGTGGTCTCACTAAACAGAAGTCACACCATATTTGCTGACCAAAAGCAACCTGTTAAGAAGCACGTTACATGTACAAACACACAACTGAGATCACATAACATAGGTCAAATGTGACGGAGCAAAGTACTTACTTATAATTTGAGAGTGAATCCATCACCCAACTGCTAACAACAACAGTGGCATCCACAAGCCCTTCTGATGGGGATGTTGTGTCACATACTACCAAACATGACTGAGATTGCAATAAATTTATTAATGGTTAGTTGTATTATTACTCAGTTGTTTTTAGCATACTTGTGGTTTTGACACTATTTTTCCTCCTGCCAATACTAAGAGGTTCGTTATTTGCTCCTTCGAAAGTGGATTACACCCTTCCATAACAAAAAAATTCATGCACGCAAACAGGCCTGCTTCCTAAATCAAATAATACATGTGAATACATGAGCTAGTTATTCCACCACATACCCCACCAGCAAGACTCAATCGTGCCTTTTGAGGTGCATTTACACTGTAAACGTGGTCCCCTCTCACCTCGTACATGTTCTGACCAGAAACCAAAAATAAAAAAATTACAAATGATACAAGCATACCACAGGAAGGGCCACTTGTCGCTCATTCTCTAGACTATGTTTGATCCCTACACAGCAAGGCACACACATTTCACAAGGCGTATACATCAAAGGGAGAAAGACTCACACTGATAATCTACGATCCAGCGACCTGACGCTATACCCTGAAGGTACTTGAATGTTCGAGTGCACCTGCCATTTTCATCTGAGTGGTATACAATAATGTTGTAGGCATCACAGCAAAGTTATGTGCAATGTTCACACTTACATGTGATTACCCTAAAATGGCTCAACAGTGCGATATCAGGCAACTTACCTACATTAACGACAATGTGGGTGGTCCTGCCATTGAAGCAAGTAGCGATGCGACCACCATGCTTCTTAGCAAATATTTTTGCTTGTTGCTATCAACAGAAAAAGTGTGCATTAACAGGCTGGTCATATGACATAAAGCACACATTACATCACATGACATGGCTAGCTCACCAGTTGAGCCCCTGTAAGTCTTGAACCAACAAGAGATAGATGTGGTGAAGCATATGCTTGTATCTGTGTGGCTTGTGACATAGACATCTGCTCCTCCTGCTGTAGTACATGTAGATCATCCTGCGGTAACTTGCTATTCAGATGAAATTGTGTCTCCTCGACGACAGTAACATCCTTTCCATTGCCATGTAAAGTTTATTCCACAATCATGTACAGACAGTGTGAGTGTGCATGTGGCCTCCTCATAACATTAAAGTCACACATACACAAAGTGGAGATGAGGGTGGGGGTGGGGATGGGTCCATGGGGGGGGTTGGTCCATTGGGGTGAGGGGAGCACACATATCCCTAAAATAGTGGCCTACTGGATTAATACTTGGTGTGCCTATGCATGTGGCTTCATGACTGTCGTATGCACAGGTAATTGGTGTACCTGTGGTGGGCAAAAATTAGGGTGATACACGTAGGGAGTGATAAGCTTACAGGTACTAGTAACGTCTTCCTTCATGTCTTTCTTCACTGCTGATTCTAATGCCTTAAACGCTTCTGCAATTTCACCCAGCCTGGAACTCTCGTTGAGGCTACTGAAATGGGCCTAAACATAAATACCCTGGCCTTGGCCCATTTGACGGTTAGGCCTTATAATAATATATACCGCTTCGTCACGGCCTGCTTGCAGAGAGGGCACATTGCATGCTTGCAGCTGGATATAACGGTGCATATGCAGACTCTGCAATTATAGACGATATCTCACTGATTACGCATCATGCATGCCTGCAAAACCTGCAAAACGCATGGCCACACCGCGTTGTGTACGGGTCCACGAGCAGTTCCAAGCTACATGAATTTAATATACAAAATCAAAATAATCCACGAGTAATCGGCATCAGTTACCATATAGGACACTGCAGGTTCTTTTGCATTTCAACAATAGTGTCTTTTACCATATGACGTGCCATTTCTCTTTTTCGCGCTCTTTTTTTTTGATTGGTCGGGAGTGCGGATTCACCATTTGAATATTGCATCATATAGTCTACAAAGCTCCAAACTACCAGTATTGTGCAACGTTGTGACCATTCAGGTGCCAAAACGCCATGCTCCTTGGAAAAACTGATGAATGCAGATCGCCACGAAAAAGACAGCCCCTCCCACTACTCATGCAAAGCAGCCAGCACACTGACAGACTGTGTCGTGCCTGGGAGGAGGAGGAGGCCAAAGGAGGGCATTATGGCAAGAGAAGCATTGTATGCTATTTAATTATGTACAGAACTTTTTTGCTTTATTCAGTGCAACATCCATGCCCAGTTGCAGTCTTGTAAGGAAGGTTATTAAAAGCAAACTCGTACTTCTCATTACTGGTCATAAAGTTCACGTTTTCTGTATAATACCCATTGAGTGCTTGCATGGGATTAAAAGTGAATTCAGCTTGTCCCATTGTGATCTCAAGTCAAAGCCAACAATATGTTGCATGCAACTCAAATGAAAATGGGGTTTACTGAAGGTTATGGGCTGCCTGCAGAATGTAGAGAGGTGCCATCAGCAGAACTGGCCTCAGTGACCACCTGACATGTCCCTCTTGGTGGAGTATCCGCACTTTCTCTAACATGCAGGCTTCCGAAGAGACGAGACTTATAAAGAAAAAAACTACAATGTTGGCCTGTAGCCAATCTGATTGTGGAAGGCAGTATGACAAAGTGACAATAGAGAGAAGTGCTATTAAATTTTTGGCTTATACACATACACGTACCAATAAGTGTACAGGAATGCTCGTGGGTATTTTCAAGCAGATACTGAGGACAATTAACCTTAAGATCCAAATTGGACCACTACATACACTGTACACATAATGGCAGATGAACGGTGACACCTAGTTGTAGATTTAAAATGCCACATGCCTATGTGGCAAGTTTTAATAGGAACTGTTTTATGAAAAAACTATTTTTGCAGTCAAATCAAACACAACAGAGTCACCTACGGTACACATGAAATACACCCCACAGCACTCTAAAGCACATGCATGTGTGGTGTCAGCAAAGCACCTCACAACACCTAGACGGGTTCGCCAAAGGTACACATGGCACGCAAAATACTAGCAGCTAGCAATACATACTCTCTGTGTTGAGGACCAGCCTTCATCATCCTCACAAGCTATGGTTCTTCTTTCTGTGAGTGCACAGTGCAGCATTGCTTCCATACTTTAGGCCACACTCCGTGCAGCAGAACTTTCGTTCAGCTTCTGTTAATTGCCTGCGTTTGCGCTTAGGTCGAACCTGGCTAGCTTCTCCTTCATCATGGGAGCTGTCAACAGCCACTGGCAGTGCATCACCTGTGACACCACTTGTGCCACCACCTGATCCATCACCTGTGACAGGAGGCATTGTGTGGTTTCTCTTCCTGTGCAGGGACAGGGCATTGTAGCTGGCATACTCATTGCCACATACTGAACACTTGAATGCATAGATGAGCTCAGACCTGGTCCTACGTTTCCTCTTCAGAGACCCAGAACCACCATTGCCGGCACCTGAATTCTCAGGCATGAGGACATGGACCTCCCCATCAGTGGGAGTGTTAGGGATAGTAGCTGAAGATCCTGGCAGCTCACTGTCTCCTGACTGCAGAGAGGTGCCACCAGCAGAGCTGGCCTCAGTGATCCCCTGGGGCCTCGGACAGACATTGTCCCTCTTGGTTGGGTCATGGACGTACTCCCTCACTTTTTCAAACAGGTACTGCGACCGCTGGAGGGACAACCCTTTTGGCTTTATAACAGGTGGCAATAATTGGTGCTGAAAGGCATTCCGGATGTCTTCCACTTTCACACCAGTCCTGAGCATGTTGACCTTGGTGGGATTAGTGTCTGATGGCATGGCCCTCATCTCCATTACACCGGGGTGCTCCCTGTCAAATTCAAATGTATGGGAGCGCCCAAAGGCACTCAGAGGCTCAAACCACTGGCCCAAGAAGACGTTCCAATCATAAAATAGCCAGTTCTGGTATAGCTGTGGCACGCATTCAACATCCTGGCCACTTTTGCATACACATTTGACAAGGTCTGCCATGTCGTCTATGTGATCCTGTCGTTGGTAGTGCTTCTTGAAGAGCCCAAAATAGGAGTCTGGCCGAAACTTGGTATGCCCAGGTAGCATGAAGTTCAGCTGAATCCTGTCGTGCAGACCAGTTATCACCCTCCAGGCCATGTACCACAGCATGGTGGTGTTTTTGTTCTGCCCAGTACAGTTGTCTGCCTGTAGGGTTACATTCCTCTCTCCCAGTCCATGCAGGTGGAAAAAGGCATGCACCAGGCTGACCACCACCACGGCCCCCTTGCCCACATGCTCTGCCTCGTCTATCAGGAAGAACACCTGACGACACAATGGCTCACAGCACACTCCAAAAACATGGACCTTGCTAGCTGTCCTGAAGTAAAAGGTTCCCCTCTGTTGGGAGCTGTAGGGGAGGGACACCTGCTGGCAGTAATCAAAGGAATACTGCATGCAGAGATCCAAGTAGGCATAGGAGGTGAGGGGAGACAGCTGGACCCTGGACTTCAAGTGGCTTAGGATTTGGTCTTTTTCTTTCTGTGTCTTCCCTCTCCACACTTTTTCAGCCACCTCAATATTGGCATTGTAATTCTCCCTCAGCTCCTTGGCCTTGCTGAGGTGCTGGTTGTAGCTGTCATTGATAGCCTTGCGCTGCGCATCAGACAGGCTGTGCCGTAAGGTGACCAAAGCCTTATCACATTTGTCACACAAGTCGCTACGTGAAGCCTGAATCTTGATGTTCAGACAGTACTCACGCCACAGCCTGATGAATGTTGGATATGACACCATGTGAGGGACAGGTGGCACAGGATCAGGAGTAGGCACATTGAGCAGAGTATACTGTCTCCGTAATTGGCTCGTAAGCCGGTAAGGGCATGGTTGTTGTGTAGCTGGCAAGGCCCTCCTGGACTCGACCTCCACAAGTACAGCCTGGCAGTAGTCGCGATACAAGGACTTCATGGTATGACTACTCTCCAGCAAAAAGTCCCTGGTTTTGCCCTGCAGTCGACCAGGGTCAGGTAGGGCATGAGCTGCAGCATAGTTTTTGATAAACTTGACCACTGTCAGCTTATCCAATTGAGATAGGGCATTGTGGGGTGCCCTGCCACTGTTGCCATGGGCATTTGGGACAATATCTGAGCCAGAGCACACCTCCTGCTTCCAGCGCTGTAGTGTACGGCAAGTAATATCAGCAACAGCACAGAAGGCCGTCTTGCATATGGGGGTAGACCAGTCAAGGTGATAATGGAAACCCGAGTTGTCTTGAACTAGAGCCAGCATTCCAAGAACAACAGCCTTTCTGGTTTTCTTGTCCAATGCAGCCAAGGAATGTGCTCTAATTTGGGCCAAGTCAGCAGACTTAATTAGACAGTTGTGTTTGCAGCATCCTCCTCTGGTAAGGAAGCCATTGAGTACATTACTTATCCCCTCATCACCACCATCACCATGATCACTTTCATCACCATCACTGCTACCCCAATCACGTTGGCTACCATCACTGCTATCTCCATCACCTCGATCACTATCGTCACCATCACTGCTACCCCCATCACCACTATCATCACCTTCGCCACCACTTACATCCCTACAACCAGAGCTACGACCACCATAACTGCAAAAATCGTCCACACACCCATACCTAGCGTAACCTCCACAGACGCTGGTTTCACTTTCACCACCATCCCCATCGTTCTCATTTTCTCCAACCTCTCCAATCCGCTCCGATTCTTGCACGTCATCGTCGCCGTGCGAGGTGAGCTCTCCGTCGCTCGAGTCAAGTACTTCCATATCATCCATGCAAGTATTAACACGCGGAAAATCACGTGAAAGTGTACGCAAATTGGCCTTCGGTAGGATTGTTTGTGTACCGCCTTTCTCATGGTTGCACATCTATAATATTACAACAATTCGCATGCAGCAATACTGTATTCGGCTACCCTGAGATTGCCCTTTACATAAATATTACAAAAGACTAGGCGCGTAGGCTGAATGTTTCGCGGAAGACGTTACTTGGAAAGTGACAATGGTAAGTTTTGGTTCTGCATAAACCGGCGTTACCCTGCGGAGCGAAAATTGCTTCGTTCAGCATCTAATGGTTCTAATCGTTTGTTATAAATGTTTTTCCATGTAGGTCGATCTGTCTAACGTCTTACATGCTCAGCAACGCTCTCGATGTGTAACAGCATTTGATACGTGCATAAAAAAATTTAAAAAAAAAACACACACACAGTGCATTCATTACAGCCCCATCCAAGCTAAATGGTACGAAACTAGCGGGAGATATATATGCTTTAAAACCGAATATCGTATCAGTAGTTGATGTACGGATACCGATTGAGGCAATGCCGACACTCCTGAGTGCAGGGAGATACTCGGGTTTGGAACCCCTGGAGGTAACAACTCCTGTATACGTATTTTCCACAGGGAGTGGATTTAATTAAGAGGCACTATTCGAATTTTACATAGAGACATGATGTGGTGAAAATGGGAAGTCGACAACATTCACCGCTACGCTATAAACCTTGAAGCGAAATGAAATAAACAATTCGGGTCCCCAGACTATTTAATACGCAATAAATCACGTGATAACATTGCTCCCAGCCCACTGTCAGGATGTAGTTGAATATTCATGTACTCCTGGGTATGGAAGCAGTTTCATCCTCATGTAAAGGCGCGATTCAAGCGGGAAACGTGCGCTTACTTTGTAAAGCTGTATCTCCGTAACGGATTACATAAAAATTAACGAACAGAACAAATCGATAGGTATAGGACCTCTGTACCTACAAACCGAATTTGAAGCGATTTGATTACTCCTACCTAAAGTTATGGTGGGTTTTAACCCGGTCGGGTATCGAACATTGCAATACTGGCATGGAGCAAGTGCAAGACTCCAAAATGTAATTTATTATAGAGAAATGGTGTAGTATGAACTGTTGAAAATAGGAAGTCGATAGCGTTTCGCGTTCGGAAGATATAGCGATTCAAACAAGAAGCATTTTTATAACATTATAATGTTATAAAAGTCGGACATTTTCGCGGAAACTGTCCCATATTGTTATACATTGTTATACAAAATGTTATACAGAAGTTATACACAGTGTTATACTATAGTTGTTATACGCAACTGTGTATAGAGTATCCATACGCAAAGTTATACACATGCGGATAACACGTGTATAACATGTGCATAACACACGAATACACGCGTTATACAGTACTGTATAACAACCCTTTTTACACAGTGGGATCCCAAGACTATAAGTATTTGGCCACATGGGAAACACGTGCGCGTAAAACAAAGGATTGGTGCACAAAAAGTTTTAATTTAATTGTTAAATTAGTCTTCCTAGCCGAAAAACGCGGCGTCATGGAGGGTAACGGCGGAGAGGGGGCAGCTGCAGAGGGGCCTAGAAGGAGCCCACGGGGTGGGGGAGCCATCGTGTCTTACGTGACACCTAAATATTCTCCTGGAGACGCTGCTAACGGCCGTGCTTGCCTTCAAGGCAGTCGAGGTCCCAAAGGGCTCCAAGGAAGCAGACTTGCAGAAGCTTGCCAAAGATGCCCTCAAGCTGCCCATGAGCAAGGAGCCTACTCCCTTGCTTGCTCTGCCTGCCCCACCTACATGCAACTCTACCGTAGCCGCTGGGCAACCGGGCCCGAGCTCCGCAGCTATGCCAGATGAGCCCGATGATGACGGGGGGTGGGGGGAGGAGGGAGCTAGTGATTCAAACTCTGATACCGAATGATACCTCAATTTAGTAATGATGAGGGATCATGTGCTAGGGATGTATGTGTGTGATTCAATTAAAATTATCTGGATAGCATCAATTTTTGCATGAATATATCGTGATTTTTTCGCTCTGGTTCAAACTAAAAATTGCGCCTGGATTTCACTGGCCGGTTACATGTACATGTGAGCGCCTCTCATGCATGCCAGGATCATCATGGAAGGTTGCAAATCTCACCAATCCATCCACTATCCATACACTTGTGCTGTGTATGCTCATATCCCGCCTAGGACTAAGCATTCTTAAGTAATGTGAACGGTTTTTCGCAAATAGGTTCAAATATCATAACGACGGAGTACCACTAACTTTCTCAGAGAGAATGTTTTTAAATCTTGTTTCATTTTTTTTTTTTTAATAAGTGACTACCAGAATACAGGTGTACATGTACTTTGCAACCCGTACATACTAGTAAAATGTACAAGTAAATACGATTATATGACAAAATCCAGCCATTGTAATTCCCATGTTTATTGCCTAGCAACACAATGTTTACAGTTATGTTACATTTGCAGCTGTTCTAGATCGAAACTCGCGCGCCAAGCTTTGCCTCTTAGGAGCTCGTTTCTCGTCTGAGTTCAGTTCATAACGCCGCCTCTTTGAAGCTCGCACCGCAATGGAATTCTTTTCCTGTCGCACCTCTTATAAGCTCGGTTCGACTCCAGATTTGCTCTGTACATGTCACGAGCAAATGCCCGCCTTTGTTCAGCATCAGCATCGTACCGAAATCGGGAGGACTCTAACTCATAGCCTCGATTTAGGACGTATTCCTCTTGTCGCTTTTTTCTCCTCTTTCATTCCCGTGAAGGCATTTTGTCAAGTTAAAGGTTAATGGTACCATAAATGTCTAATTATACGTATGGGTATTGTCATGGGAACGCTTGTGTACTCGGACGTAATTATTGCTTCATACCAAACATTTAGACAATAGCGGAAGTGATTCGCGCAATCTGATTGGTCAGTTGCAGGTATTTAAACGCGGTAGAAACCTCGAGAGGGACTCTAAGTGCCAGTGGGGGGGGGGGGGGGGGGGGGGGGGGGGGGGGGGGGGGATTCTAAGTGCCCTGGGCACTTAGAATCCCCCCCTCTGGCACTTAGTATCCCTCCCGCTGGCACTTAGAATCCCTCCCGCTGGCACTTTTTAAAATTTTTGAATGAGTTGCGTACATGATATATTGAAGTGTTAGCTCAGTGCTCATCGATACTCTGAGCATTATACTAGTACATGTTGGTCCATACTGTATACGGTATTAAAAGTTATGTTTGCACAAGAGTACGTTCTAGGAACGACGTTCTTAATTGCATTTGGAGACTATGTTTTGATACCATCGGCAAAGGCATGACCCACTCGTTTTGATGCATTGCAATTCAAATATATTCTCACGCTGAAAATCAGTGACCGTCGATACTGCGATGCCCCGTTCGTTTCATAACCAACTGCTCGTTAACTCCTGACTGGTACAAGCGGGTAACAGCAGTGGCTCTCGATGAATGATTGGTTTTAAACGCACTGATTCCCGCAGCGTTGCACATGCGAGCTTATTTCCGGTGTGCATGCTGTCCACGTGTGGTAGGCAAATCTGACGGCAAGTTCAAATCGGCAATTTCATTCACATCGGAACCATCGCATAACCAGTCAAAAAAATTGGCACCAAGGATTTCCATTGTATACCTTCAAACGGTTGCTATGTACGTATCTAATTGCTGCGTTGAGTGATAATTTATTGGTTGCTACGTACGCGTTGCTATTGTCTAAATTGGTTAGACACTGTCACCTTCGGGATCCATGTGATTTAGAATCCCCTCGGGCCCTTAGTAGCGCCCTCGCTACCACTCGGGACGCTACAGCCCAGGGCCCTCGGGGATTCTAAATCACGTAGATCCCTCGGTTTCAGTGTCTAACCTATATGTATATCTGACATCAAGGGGCAGTCGGTAGGATTTTTCTACGATTTTTGGTGTAACTGGCGCTCTTTAAAACCTTTCCTTGCTATCGGCATTAAACAATCCATGAAATGTTAAAAATCTTAACATTGAAAGCCATTTTTCACCCGTTTTTAGGATTTCTCCGTATATGGCAGTAAACGTGTAGACATAATCATGATATTTGCATTTGTACTTAGTCTATCAAGTATTCTACACGTAGAAATGCTTTTAAAAGTTACGTACAGTGCTTACAAACGCAAATACTATGATTCTTTGCTACATTTTTACTATGATATACGGAGAAATCCTAAAAACGGTTGAAAAATGGCTTTCAATGTTAAAATTTTTAGCATTTCATGGATTGTTTAATGCCGATAGCAAGCTGCCAAAAAATTATTATTAATTATATGGATACCCCAGAGACCTCTCATTTAGAAAAAGTCAATTTTAATCCTTAAGTCAAACTAATTTGTCCGAATTCATACGAAGACCACGCCTCCCTCTGAAAAGCGATACTTTCCTACCGATCTCCACAGCGAGTGAGACTTAAGAGCTCAACACAACACTATAGGTACTCACCTGTATTGGGTACATACAAAAAAATTTGGTAGCTTAACTACAAAGTATAGAGGAGTTATAGCCTTGAACATCCAACCTGACCAGCAGTTATTTACTGTGGTGCGTTGTTTTGTTTACAAGTTAAAGCAAATGTACTGTGTTCAGAAGTAGATGCTGAATCTAAAAATGTAATTGGCATGATATAATTATATACTATTCATGAGATAAAATCAAAAATGTGCATTATTGCATTTTTCCCCTCTTTCGGTGAACACCACTGTATCTAGTTTGGTTGTAAAATAATTTTAAAAAAACCGCCCGGATGACAATCAGTAAAACTATGGCGTTCAGTTCTGGCCCAGTTGGAAGTAACAAACTCCACTGCGCGCAAATGCGGTATGTTCTTTGTTTGGGTTTTCGTTGGCGTGGGATACTATAGAGCTTCTAAGTCCTAGCTAGGCCGTTTCAAGATTATGGTCTGTCAAACGCGGAGTGGTCTATGTCTACCCGATGGACATTAAACGTTACTACGTGTGTATTTCAGGAAAACTAAGGCATCACAGAGACTTATGGCTAAGTAAGGCCCTATAACTTTCTATATATTCGACCACGTGATATGGCGCTATGAGTATGATAGCTGGGAAACGTGCATTTTCTGTTGCTACGTTTTCAAAAGGGTGCGTGCATATCCACATTTGTAAATGCTATCGTTCTATATAGAATTTGAAGCGGACAAGCGAAACAGTGATACGGGACAAAGACAAGCCGTATAAGGATATGTGCCCAATAATATCATTGTGCGAGGCAATGATGTTACTACGTAACTATTCTTTTTAGCTCCGGTCCCTCGCCCAGTGGCGGATGTAGTCAGCGCGCGATCTTTTCGTCCGGATTACTGAGTGGTTTCATGTATGAGCTGACAACGACCCTCCAGATGGAACCACTCTATGGCAACACCTCATTAAAAGGTCTTCCGTGATCCACCACTAACTGGCTGTAACTGCCCTCATATCCCAGGTATGTGGATTTCCCTATAGTACCTCATAAAGCACATGTCCATATAGGTGTCATGTGATACATAAACACACACACACACACATACACACACACACACACACACACACACACATGCACACACACACACACACACACACACACATGCACACACACACACATACACACACACACACACACATACACACACACACACACACACACACACTGAGCATGTTATCTCATTGCAGTACAGTCTGCTGCTATGCAATGCTCTGGGTGGAGGGAGGTAGCCTTGTGAGATAGCCTTGTGGAGGTAGAGGAGAGAGCCTTGTGAAGGTGCATGGATGGGAGGTATCCTTGTGGAACAAGAGTAAGCTTAGGTTGGGAAAATTTTAAGGGAAAGATCCCTTCTCCCCTAGAGATGAGGAATTTGATAGCGCATCCCAGATGCAGCCACTGGGATATGAATCAAATTAAGTTAAGATGTAAAGGTCTATACATGTAAAACTGAGAAGGAAATACGTGTTACATGCATGTAGATGTAGGACCAATTTAAAGTGACTACAATTGTCCACCTTTACCTTCTGAGGCTGAGGGTTTGGTTGTACACACAGGACAGTCACCAGTTGTCTGCCAGGAGAGGAGGCTTACCTACATGACCACCTGGTATGGACCAGGGAGGACTGGACTCAAAGTTTTGCATCTCATGGACTGTGCCAGCCACCCTTCCAATATGCACCTGGTGAAAGCACTTCAGCAACAACTCAAATGGAAGGCTTTGTGTGGTCTAGCTATATGTACATGGCTCTGCAGATGTAGGTGATTGATGTAACAGTTATGGTGTGGCATTTATATTTATTTGGTTATCTGTATGTGTGTGTGTGATAATTGTGGAAGGTTCAAGAAGGGCTGGTATTAACAGAATGTACATTGTAGCTGACTCAATGTCTTTGTGGTCACCTGTATTTAATTAGGGTGGTGGCATGTGGTGATTTGTGTAAACGTTTCACATGCATGGTAGTACATACATGTAGTTCTACCTAGCTGTACCTTCATGCCATTGATCTGTTCATTAATGACATATCAGAGCTGCATCATGGCATCCTTTTCTGTGCCATTGCTTAGTATTTGTAGGGGCAAATTACACAGACAGGTGCATGTATGTGATCTACTTATAAGTTATAACCACTCTCCGAGTACGTTTACAGCTGTTCATCCTTGTTGTATACCTTCCGGCGGAGTTGGATAGGACAGCGTATACGTAGCAGAGCAGCTGCGTATATTGGGTCTGGGAACGAGACTGCTATGGAAGTGACCTTGGCTAACCATTGATGATCGACGATTAGGATATACATATACATAACAGGACACAGTGGAAGGTCCAGCTGGGAGTATCTGCCGCCCATGCATATGTCCTTTAGCTAGTGGAAGGCAATGTCCTTAATTAACACACCTCCACGAGAACTTCTAGTATGGTATCAAAAACATGCCAGTCGTGCTGGTAAACGTCAGAGCGATGCAAATGCAGATATATATATATATATAGGGACGGAATCGCCCGTGCATCTTAACCGCTAAACGAACTGGGTACTCTCGTAGTGACACCCATATTATACGGGCTATATATCATTATGTGGTAGCTACTCCACAGCAGCCGCTCTATCAGCTCGACCTTCGCGTTTTGGGGGTTTCAAGCCTACATGTATATAGTAATACTAGATTACTTCCAACATGCGTCCCTCGTTCACAGTCCAATCGAAGTTCGATGGCTAGCAAGACTAGCGTATACCAAGAATTATTGATAGCGATCGAGTGTAGAGCTATTATATCCACAATACTAATCAGACGGGTACAAATATAGGCTTGATACCCAACCCTCCGTCAAAAGGCTAGCCATGCCTAGTCTCGTTCCCAGACCCTATTTATTGAGAAGCAAGGTAAATGTTTACCTTGTTTCTCAATAAATAGGGTCCGGGAACGAGACTAAGCTTGCTCAAATGATCAAAATGGTTAAATAACATATCACGTGACCTCCAGACTGTATTCAGTGGCAGGGGCACGAGGACAACTAAGTTGCGCATGCGTATGCTTAGATCACTAAAATCGACGATAGCTTTAGTTCGGAAGGATTTCATGTAACAGCGATGGCTATTCCTAACTTTCCTGCCATGCAGACATACAATTAACGTATTACAAGACAATAATAATAATATATTTTAATAAATTAATTAGCTGTTTTAATAACGTGATAAATCTCTAAAGTACCTAGTGAGTTTAATGGTGCAATCAGATTTTTAAAATCACAATTGTAAGCCGAGTTATGCATTGATGTCCACAATTTCTTGACAGTTCTGTAACATTTATCTTTTTCTTCGGTCTTATTCTAAACTGCTTTTTATGCGTACGCTGGATGAAATAAGTTAGGCTTATTATTAGCGTGGTTGGCGCGTACTTCATAGGTATGAACGAGGGGAGGAGAGGCGACGATGGCATCTGTGCATTCTGTGTCGGCCGAAGGATTGATACATTCCATAGAGTTTACGACCATGCATGCATGCAGTTCGGTAAGCGTGATGTGCACAATGTAATCAATGCATTGTGTTTTATAGAGTGGAGCATTTTGTTTTTATTGACTGTAACCCATATCCAGAAATGAGCGGCCAAAGGGAAAAGCTAATTAATTCGCGGTTAGCGAATACCAAATATTCCCGTATATCTTCCCATAGATATGTATGGGGTACTTCAATACCAAGCACACCAGATTGCCACGAGGGATTGTTAGTATACTACATTTGGCATGATTTTTAGCGAGGTCGCCGTATTTTTCATTACATTGTCCTCAATGTACACGTATAGTCATTGGGTGCGTTTCTCATCACAATATTCCACGACCTTTGGTGTCAACACCATCACGATTTGCTATTTTGCCATGAGAGAAACATCTAGTACATCGAGGAATTATAATGTAACTAGGTCTTCGTATTAAAAAATCGGCTTCCATAATTGAAAGAAGTATTCCATATTGAATGTTTGAGTATCCCCTCCTTCTGTGATATGTACCAGTTTTATGCTGTATGAAAGCTGCGTGATGCATGCCCAAGCTTGCCTGCGTAGGCGGAGCTTCGCTCGTTAAGGGAGAGTTGGGGGCCACTCCCTCCGGTCGTCTTGCGCGCGCGCGCCTCCGGAGCCCTTCATCTCCGGTTCTATTTTGTTCTTGCCCAGTGCATGAGATTAATCGAAGCGAAAATAGTCCCTGATCCGGATTCATGAAAATTTTCGATGGGGTATCAAGGGGTATAGATGGGGTATAAGTGTGGTATCAATGCGGTATAGATGAGGTACTTTGTTTAATCAAAATCAAACCTCAATTCTGTCAGGGAATTGAGTCCGCCTCCTCCCCCGGACTGTATTCCGGCCCTGGATGTACAATTCCCTAGGGAGTTGGGTCCGTGGGGAAACCGTATTCCCTAAGGGTATACGGTCTCCCGGACCGAACATTGCCCTGGACCGTATAGCCTGTGACACCGGCATGATGGCACCTGTAGGTCTTTGTATGTTCGGGAACAGCAGCACCATTTTCAGGTAGTCTCCACTTTTGAGTACCGCTATAGCCTTCTCTACTAAGTATCTAGCTCAAGTCTACTACTTTTGGACAGGCTGGCAGCCTTCCTTCTTAGGTCCAACTCGATCAGTTCCATCACGATACTCAGGAGGAGGAGGAGGAGGAGGAGAACAAAAATTAAATGGCGGAATTTTGGTGTCGACGCTCCACGTAGTTTAACTATTCTCACGTTATATGTGTATATCTTTGATATTGTTTTATGAATCATATGCATGCGAACTGGCAAGTAAAGGCAACGCTTCGTTACCGTTTTAAAACGCTCGATCGAAAGCCACGCCCACGGAGCCAATCATGCATGCATTAAGTGGTATATATGTCACATGCACATACAGTCATGGGCGCCCCCAGCATTTCTAGATAGAAGGGGGGGGGGGGGGGGGGGGGGGGAGGGGGGGGGGGGGGAGGGGGGGGGGGGGCCAAGATGCGGGAAGGCGAAGGGCGCTACCGCCCCAGGGAGGGTGCGAGAGGGGGGCACCCCTCCTGCCCATGCAGCTAATAGGTATGGTGGAGCGCTGAAAGCTCTCCCATCGGGGCCTGCCCCAAGAACCCAAGACTTGCCAAGATTTGTTCCACATTTCATTAAATTGCAGGCGTATCACTCTTCTAACTTGTACAGGTTGAAGAGTTTCTAAAAATGCGATTCCCCAACGAGGCATGCAAGTTAATATGGTAAGGGGCGTGCCGCTTTATAACTACTCGGGGGAATGTTTTTTTAGAAACTCTTCAACCTGCATAAGTTAGAAGAGTGATATGCCTGCAATTTAACGAAATATATCACGCAAGAATTTGGAACAAATCGTCTTCGAAAGATACTTTGTCTTAGGGAGCCCCAGAAGCTAACGCTTTTTGGGTTGAGAGACTCCGAAAACTACGCAATAAATGGCGGCCAGGAGGCCTTCTATAGTAGTACCTATATTTTTTACACTATAATCTTCCTCCTTAATCGTCTATATCGTGATATATCGCGATACGAGCCGCATACAATCGCGATATAAATATCGCGAAATAATTACCATGATCTATTATTGCTCAGTTTTCATTGTTGGGGTGAATGATTATGGTTACCACGTAGGATAAGGTATCTAAATTCCAAAAATCTACGCTACTTGCTTACGATTTCAAGAGCATCGTTCAAAAGGTGTGCTGGATTCATGCGCTATGCATATGGATGGCACCTCGACCATGGACCTATTTAGATATTGTGAAATGTATTTTAGATGTGCACGCGCTGCTGCAAGAAGGAAGGAGTGGGCAGCAGCTGCAGCACTAACATGGCCAGTACAACCATGCACTGATAAAGCCAAAGGTGCCAGATGTACTGATCATTGCCCAAGTGCACTGCCATATGCATGAACAAGCAAAAGTTAGCCAAACTGGTTAAGGCTCTACATGTAACTACTATAATTCCACACAGCAAATATAAAAGTGCAAAGGCCACCTATATCTGTTTTCCATAGTACACCAATAGTCCCACTAAATTAGGTATGACTTTCACACCAAGCGCGAGTGATTTCACACTACAACCAAAACGTAAAAAAAGTCCCATTTATCAGGATTTGAACTCATGATCATCTGGATAACACCCCTATATTAAACCCCATCAGCTACATGTAGGTGCAATCTTGTTTACAGGATATGTTTCCTTTTCCTCCTTTTAGAGTTCAGTTCTACATATACATACAGTCTGTAACATATTTACGATTGATACCTCCATATTTGCTTCAATGTTTACAACCCAATGAAGCATTTAAACTAAGGGACTTGTTTGCTGTACTGCTTGGTCCACCTATGTTGAAAATGTCAAAGCTGGGTTAAATACTTGAACAGATACTTGGGGGGGGGGGGGGGGGGGGGGGGGGGGGGGGGGGAACCACTGACTAAGTGAGTGTTGTAATACTATGTCGTGAAAACTGTACCAGGACACGTATTCAACATCTATATCCCATGCATGACAGCTTTGTTTTAATGTTGGTAGGTCGCTATTGTGTCATCTAGCTCTTTTAGTGCATACAAAGATAAACGGAAAATGTACATATATCACTGGAAAGCCGAGGTTCAAAGCGAAATGAAAAAGGAGAGATTTAAATTTACATCACCAGCAGCTATGTCAGATCACGACTTGCTTTTGCAGGGGTTCGAGCAGTGAGCCTCTGTCTTAGAGGATCCCGCACCAAATGGAGAAGTGGGCTGGGGTTTGACGATGGTGCTCCTCTGGCCTCATTCATGGAGTAAATTTATTGACTCATTATTTCTCTGTTTAATTACTTTTCATCTAATTGTATGTATTTCATGTTTTTATTTTTATTTTTTATTTTTTATTTGATTAATTCTTTTAATTTTACATGGGTGATTTCACACCTTTTGAGTCACAGCATGTGATTCATAAAAGGAGTGAAATCACACCAGCGAAAACCTTTCATGTGACCATCAGTCAATTTTAACCATCACACCAAACACATAGGGGTGACAATACATGTAGGTGACTTTTGCATTTGCATTGCAGCACATAAATGATCAATTGGAACGATGCCTTAAAAGGAAGCTGAATCAAATTCAGAAAAGATATTATCCATTGTTGTGCTTGCATACCACAGCTAAACTAGCAAGGAAGTACTTGTGCATTGTTGCTTTGACAGCACCTGCTGAAAGGGTATATTATCGACTGCTAAGACTGAATATCCTTCAGAAGATAAGGTGGTGCATCTCACCTGAAAGGCTGCAGTGGCCAAATGATCAGTATGTATCTTTCTAAGGCAAAAATCCAAAACTGCATGTTTTAACTGTAGATATACGTACATATGCATGTTCTGTATATCTTTGTTTACGTCCGTACACGTTTATTTCGCAATATGACTAAAAATTAAACACGATAATTTATATATATAGTGTGTCGCGATATAATTATAAAGATTTAATCGAGATATATCGCTATAGCGTCAACACTGCGTGTACAATGTAAAGAAAATTGTTAGCAAAAATAATAGCTATTAAAGATTATTTATTTTTAGATCCCTTCGGAACAGGTATTTTTCCATTTATTTAGGCCGGAGTTTATAGCATTCGCACTTTAATATGCAACTTGTGTTAAGGTGGGCCAAAAAAAAAAACGACAGCGAGTAAACTCAGCTTCTATATGTTCAACGCGCCGATCTTTTCCAAATTAATGCGTATTTATGCTTAGCCCTAGCTTCCGGAACCACCTTCACCCTTTCCAGCGCGGCACTGTTTCCTGTCCATGCACCGGTACGCTGTACGCAAGATGATAATATAATAACATTTAATGACCATCAATTTTGCTGGTTAATTCACATTAGATCGCGAGATCGCACTACAAGACGTACATGTACGGACAAAGTAGCCCGTTGTTGCACTTAGCGCAATAACTCGCTTCGACGCCATCGCACGTACGTAGTAATACTGGGGTAAATTTATTGTAAGGAGTGCATGTGTGGAGGGCGACATTGTGTCCCGAAGAGGGGGGGATGGGGGGGGGGGGGGGGGGGGGGGGGGGGGGGGGGGGGCATGCCTCCCCGCTGGGGACGCCCATACATGACAGTGACTGACATCATATACCATCTGCTCACCTTTAATTCCTGCAGCTGCGAGTCCTTCTAACAACTTCTCAAGCGATTCCCCTAAGTCGTCTTTTCCCCGTCGGAACCACGTCCAGTTGATGTCGCTGATGACGTACTTCACCCCGGCTCCCACGTCACCACTGGCCCCAAGATCAAACTCCTCGTAGATGATGGGAAATATCTTCTTGCCGTCTGTGTTAGATCCGTACAGCTCCTTCTTACAGTATCGGGAGTTGATGTACTTCTTCGTGATGACTGCGATGAGCCCGCGGCAGTTTTTCAGGCCCATGCCAATTTCGGCATGCCAGTCTGACCCACAAGGAATGTCAGTGCTGTCCAGCCACGTTGAAATGTGATTCTCTTCCAAGAGTCGTTTCAGAAGTTTCACGAACTCCTTCACTTCGTCTTCCCTACCATAGCTAATAAAGATATCTTTGCGTTGCCGTGGTTCAGACATCTCTTGTAGTTTATATAAATCTGCACGTTGTTCAGTGCTTCGTTTATATACATGCAGGACAGTTTCCGCGAAACTGAATTTTCCCATTGTTATCAGGACCCACGGTAGTGGGTCCTAAGTAGGATTGGCTTCGCGGGCGTGGTTTTCGATCGAGCGTTTTAAAACGGTAACGAAGCGTTGCCTATACTCGCCAGCTCGCATATAATCCATCGCAAACATGACAGACATGCACATATAACGTGAGCTTCGCTAAACAGTGCCGTTTACGTGGAGTGACCTCCTCCTCCGTCGTCTTCCGTTCGTCACGTATAACTCGCGACAGGAACGTCGTAAGAAGACGAGATTAGCTTCAAAAAGTATAGCATTTTATTTCCAAACGCGCCCTTTCATACAAATAAGACCTACAGTTGTTAGCTGGTGATGAAATGCCGTGAAATGACACAAGCAGGTGCAATTCATTATCGGTGAAAATTCTCGGTTGCCTAGCAGTAGTCGTCACACACGCGTTTAATTTACTGTTGCCAATACGCAGCTGCAGATACGTTTACAACAGGCGGTTCTAATTCAGGAAAGGTGACCAAGCCAAAGAAAACGGCTCGTTAACAAGGAGAACTCTGAGTTTAAGATATAGGTAGGCCTATCAATAAAATTAAAATGAGGCCTATATACTCACCCGATACTGATACGAGGAATCTAAGCGTCCTATGCATTGCAAGTTTGCAACGAATGCACTAAGCTGTATATTATATTGAGTGAACACTCCTTGCAGAGAAAAAAAAAATTAGGGGAACAAGTAAATCAAAAACTTCTCTATCGAGAAAGTGATTGGTGGGATGTAGGATTGGTGGTGCAAAAAGCAAGGAAACAAGGTACAGTATGTTAAAGTGAGGTTTGGTAGGATCCTACAACTATAACAGTCCTACATTTGCAAATAGGCTTCTTCATTTGCAAATTCAGGACTGTGAGTTGTAGGATCCTACCAAACCTCACTTTAACATACTGTACCTTGTTTCCTTGCTTTTTGCACCACCAATCCTACATCCCACCAATCACTTTCTCGATAGAGAAGTTTTTGATTTACTTGTTATTATAAAAATACCTTACATATACCTGATGTACTGATGTACGTCCTATTCTCAACACTTCATAAATACATTCTGCATGGGGTCTTGCACTAATATATTATATCGTCCGTTACCCTTCAAGGTTCAAACCCTTCAAATTCGGTTCTTAATTCGGTATAGCTATAGAGAGGTCCCTGAGCTATTGGATTGTGCTGTACGTTTAATTTGTGTGTCATACGTTATGGAGATATAGTTGAACAAACTATGGGCACGTTTTTCCGCTTGATTCGCGCCAATTATTTGGGTAAATTGCGTTCCACTCAGTGTATGGGGAGGCGGTGATTTTACATTGCGTATCATTGGAAATTTGTTCGTAGTTTGTTCAACTGTATCTCTGTTACGGATGACATAAAAATTAACGAACAGGACGATCCAATAGCTAATGGATCTCTCTACCTACAAACCGAATCAAGTTTGAAGCGGCTTGATTACTTCTGCCGAAAGTTATGGCAGGTTAGACCTCAGTGGGATAACGGATGTTGCAATACTGCCACAGCTAGCAGGGGCGGATCGAGGAGGGGGGGGGGGGGGGGGGGGGGGGTTTGGGGGTTGCAACCCCCCCTTTTGTCCAAAATACTTTTTTTTTCCCCCACGGCGAAGAATTTTACTTTACTCACAGCAGCGCGCGTATAAGTATTTATAAACATTTTATTGCTGTAGATCACGTGTGCGAACGTTCACGACTTTCAATGTTGCTTATTATTTTATATAAGAATTCAGTTGTAAACATATGAACAAACTGTCTTATTTCGCGGCATACGGCGATTCTTTCTGAAGTTCAGCGTGCGCGTGCCTCGTGTTATGGATCCGCGGTTTTGTCTTGTCTTGAACACAAGAATTCTGTAGCATTTTCGGTCAGTGCAGAAGGTTTTACAATTTACTCTACGTGATTTAAAAGATCGCTATAGCGATTGCTAGTTCTGTGGTAGCGGAATCGATTTTCTTTTGCTCATCTCTATGCAATCATGTATGAATCATAATGCAACCATGCAAGAGGCGATGTAACTTAAAAGTCTTCTCCAATACGGCAATAAACTACAATATCATGCACACTGCACTCTAAAGAAGAAAACAGGACATTTATAATAACTCTTACTCAAGTATGCATGCTGCAGTTTTCTTTCTTTAAAAAGTAAGCATTGATCAATCTATATGATTTTACTGAAAACCATGAAAATGATCCTATGAGAGATCGAGGCACCGTATACATGTAATATTATCTCTGCTAGATATCGCCGAAGTAGCTAGTTAATCAATCAGAAGGATCAAAACATATCAGTGCTACATCTTTTGGCTTTGATTTCCATGCATGCGTGCATAGAAAGAGTACCTGTGGATGAAATCTGCGAGCAATTTCAAGCATCCGATTGTAGTACATGCATAGATCAGCAATTGCCAGTCTTATAATCGTAAATTGCTAAATTATTTGATTCCTGAAAAATAAATACGATTTCCGTTCAGTTTTGCACGCAGTTTTATGCAGTGTTTTGAGCATGATAATAAAAAAAGCGTTGGTGGCTAGTGCAAGACTCCAAAATGTATTTTACCTTAGAGAAATGGTTTAGTATGAAGTAGGACGTTGATAGCTATTAGGAAGTTCGATTCATTGTCACCGAAACTGTCTATATAATTATAATATACCGGCGCCGGAGGATCAGTTTAATATCCCCCTGGAAAAAGTGTCCCCCCGGGCAATACACCCTAAGTTATATGGTTATACTGTTCCCCTCTCCCCTCCCCCCTGGTTATACTGTCCACCCGGACACTACCCCCCCCCCCCCCCCCTTATATAACAACAAGGGGGGTGGGGTGCCAAAATGGAAGAGTTGGTCAATACAACACTCTCCTCCTCCCCCCCCATCCCTTTCTCCATGCACGTTACCACCCGAAAAATACCACTCACTGTCAGTCAGGTGGTTTGAAATGATCTACCACAATACTATTTGGCAGTTTATGGTGCATGGTAGTTATCCAACCCGATTGGCTACGTATTACAAAGACCAAAAGTGATCATTCAGAATAAAAGCGAAGCTTAACTTTCGAGTCAAATCTGGTGTCCTTTACTATTCTGCCTCTCCGGTTTCGGCAGATGAACGGCGATGGAGGACCTGGGATAGTCGAACAAAACCCAGGCTGAAAATACCATATTTTTTATGTGCGAAAGTAATAACAACAGAAGAAGATCTAGAGCGTCATCGCGCCATGACGAGCTGTCATGCATCTGCTGAAGGTAAGCGTCACGCTTAGGCCTATATGTAAAAGTATTTGCAACGCAAATTAAAGTATGGTTGATAATAAATCCTAATATGGTAAGGGGCGTGCCGCTTTATAACTTCTCGGGGGAACGCTTTATAGAAACTCTTCAACCTGTATAAGTTAGAAGAGTGATATGCCTGCAATTTAATGAAATAAGGATGAGTGCTCTGCAAAAACTGGAGTACTTGCGACAACATATTAATTTGGAACAAATCTTGACAAGTCTTGGAAAGATATTTTTTCTTAGGGTGGGGCGGAGCCCCAGAAGCTAACGCTTTTTGCGTTGAGAGACTCCGAAAACTACGCAATAAATGGCGGCCAGGAGGCCTTCTATAGTAGTACCTATATTGTTTATAGGATAATCTTCCTCCTTAGTCGTCTATATCGCGCGTATAATCGCGATATACATGTAAATATCCCGAAATAATTACATTTTCACGATCTATTATTGCTCAGTTTTCATTGTTGGGGTGAATGATTATGGTTGCCACGTAAGATAAGGTATCTAAATTCCAAAAACCTACGCTTCTTGCTTACGATTTCAAGAGCATTGTGAGGGTATGGGTACCCGTTTATGTCCGTACTGGCTCGATTGTGGACTATTGGGCGGGCGCCGGGGCTGCGCCACCTTTCGGGGGCCGCTGGCCTGACCATTATTGAGTGCATTGTTGCTTTGTGTCTTTGTGAGTCAGTATATAATGCGGGTACATTTACAAATAAATATCTTTGGTGTAAGAGAATTGCTGATCCTTGCTCTTATAGGCTGTATGGACAGGATAGGATAGTATCCGTCACAAGCATCGTTCAAAAGGTGTGCTGGATGGTTTGCAGCATGCACTATGCATATGGATGGACACCTCAAACATGGACCTATTTAGATATTGTGAAATGTATTTTAGATGTGCACGCGCTGCTGCAAGATAAAAGGAGTGGGCAGCAGCTGCAGCAGTCCAACTACAACCATGCACTGATAAAGCCAAATGTGCCGAATGTATTCAATAGATCATTGCCCAAGTGCACTGCCATATGCAAGAACAAGGAAAAGTTAGCCGGGCCAACCTGGTTAAGGCTCTACATGTAGCTACTATAATTCCACACAGCAAATACAAAAGTGCAATGGCCACATATATCTGTTTTCCATAGTACACCAATAGTCACACTAAATCAGGTATGACTTTCACACCAAGCGCGAGTGATTTCACACTAAAACCAAAAGGTAAAAAAAACCCCATTCATCAAGATTTGAACTCACGATCATCTGGATAACACCCCTATATTAACCCCCACCAGCTAGGTGCAATGTTGTTTACAGGATATGTTTCCTCTTAGAGTTTTTACGTATACATAACATATTTACGATTGACACCTCAATATTGTCAATCAATGTTTAAACTAAGGGACTTTTCTGCTGTACTGCATGGGGACTGCGTTGAAAATGTGAAAGCTGGGTTAAATGCTTGAACAGATACTTGGGGAACCACAGACAAAGTGAGTGTTGTAGTACTATGTCTTGAAAATTGTACCAGGACATGTATTCAGCATCTATATCCCATGCATGACAGCTTTGTTTTAATGTTGGTATTCAGGGATGATAAGGGCACCAGACACAGAATATAATCCTTCTAAATGGGTCAGCTGTGCAGAAGGAAAATAAGTTTTTTACTCATTGAAAAGTTTTATCTCCATAATGGAGGCACTGTATTTTTTTATTATCATATCATTAATGCAAACATTGACTAATTTTTGCTTTTCCTGGTACCGGTACCAAAGATACCATGTCGCATGCAGGTTCCCAGCAGAACATTAAATTGTGTGACATTGCATTAACATTATGCAACTGGTTGCCTAACACATTGAGGGTAAGGTCTTGCTACTGGAACTTGTCCCTGCTGTGGTGGGAGGATGAAGAGTTAAATGTGGGTGCTTTCCTGTCAGCTACTTCCCAGTGTGGTTCCCAAGAAGAGATTTCAAGACTTCTGTGTTAATTGAAAAGAACCTGTTCAGCATTTGGTATCATTAAGTCCAGAACCATTACTCCGCAAGCTAGGACAGCAGTCCAACTGAATATGAACAACTGCTCTATTCCTGCTCATGCAATGCTTCACCTGAGCCCATTTGTGTTCCACATAATAGACAAGCAAACTAAGTTCAGTTTCACAATCAGTCCGAAGTATTACACATATCCACCGCAACAACTTGACACATGCATTTGCACAGATTTAGGAGCAGAATATGACTGTAGGTGTGTACAGGGTGTATTTTAAAAGCATGAAATTTGTTAGACACAGTAAAAATGATCATAATCTGTTGTCCTCCTTGAACCCAGTATTTACACCCGTTGACAAATTTACATGTTATTTTAAAAAAGGACTTGTTTGTCCTTCTGTCCCACTGGTTGTGAACGCTGCAATTCATGGCTGACAGACTAGCATGTTCATGTTTCTGGATGCTATACATCATTATTTGTTAATAAGCAAGGTAAAACATATATAGTTTTGAGGAACTAAACCATTTACATATAAGCTCTCTAGTTCATAAGTGGTGATGTCAATTTCTGCCTGCCCTAATATGTGCAGAAACATAATAAACTGACTACTGCAGTGGGGGTCTGTTGTGATTAACCTAGGGAGATGGGCTGTCTGTACATGTAGCTTACTTTCGGATGCACTTTTGAACTGAGATTAATACATGCTCTTTATCGTCGTATAAGTCACGTATAATTCTATTTAATACAGGTCGTTGGGTGATGTTATACTGTAAGCGATACCCAGACCCAAATGTACCTAACGATGATCATCTATAACACCATGTACAGAGGGTCTGGGAATGAAGTCGTGGGAAATGGTTCTTGGAATGTCGTTGGAATGTTGAGAATTACATAACTTTTATGTCGTCACAAATATTCCACTGCGTCACGAAACAATTATGGCCTATGCGGGTGGTCGCAAATTGTGAAGACTTAGGCTAAGGGTTAGGGTTTAATACTTGGGTAGTGTGCCAGGTCTACCCAGCCAATTCTCTACATATCTGTAACATATATGTCTTAGGTAACAATCTGGTACGGATTGATGACAACATCTGTACCAGGGATGTAACATACACTTTTTTATTAAATCCTGCTACATACTTGATATTACATTATGATACATATTGTTGCTATCATTCTGTTCCAATTTTAACAATATGTGCCAGACATTAAATATCATATCGGTTCCTTTATGACTCATATATGTACCATTAGTAAAATGTAATCTCAATTCAAAGATAATTTGATCAAGCCAGAGTGAATAAATTGATGATGGGTACATGAATGATTAGTGAATCATGGCCAGAAATTGCATGCATTCATTACTAATTCCTGACGCGTTATGACGTTTTTCCCGTTTCATTACCGTGCACGCGTCCATTGAAATGTATGGAGGATGACACTCTTTTGATCACTGTCACTCAGGAAAAGATGCCCATGACAAGGAAAAAGAACTTTATGATGCAGAGGGTCATAAGGTATGCCTCTATCGTTAAGCAAAAAAATTAGCCCTCTTCTTGACGCTTCCTCATCAGAATTTCAGCATTTCCATAGACATGTATGTATTTTGATTTTTAAAATGAGGGTTTTTCAAGACATTTATGCTTCCTGACAAAAGTCCAAACTAGATATCAAAAAGGAAAGACTAACTGCTGTTATTACAACCATTAGGGCCGGAGTGTGACATATTATGATGTTCATGACCCTTTTACCCTCGCTTCCCTGATGACTTTTATTATTAAGGTTCATATGTCTTTGCAGATGCCAATATTCAATAATAAATTGACAAATACCGCGTGTGTGCCCTGCCGCGCAGACACTCCAAGGGTTTTTTTTTTGTAAGCGTGAGGCAGAGGATTGTTATGCGTGAGATTAGTAACTCTAGGCGTGAGATTTTGCAATTGCAAGTATTTACATCATTTAATGGAATTTTCCGGCTGTGTTACTATCTCGCGGTATAGACGTTTAGCCAAACTTTACGTGGTACAGTACGTTACACGATTAAGTACAACACTACACACGAATTATATAGCAATAATAACATAATTATAAGTCTATTTTCGTGAATGCGCTTTATTGAATTCCCATGTCGCAGCTTTTGCATTCTTCAACACTTCGCTAGATGGTTCAAAGCAATGTGCTGGCTCCTTTGCAGCGAGCTTGATTGATAGAATACTGGATAGTGTTCCTGCAGGATCTAAGTTAGGTTTGAATGCAGTTTTGTTCTTGCGAACCATGGAGAAGAGTCTCTCTTCTTCTGCATTAGAATGTGGTATTGTTAAAACCACCTTACCAACATTTGTGAGCCTTGGAAACCTTAAGGATAATTCAGTCTTCAGCCATTTTTGCGTTTGCAAATACTATACTAGTTAGTACTACTAGTACTAACTAGACTTAATCTAGTTTACACGTCCATTCATGTAGATACTGCACCACCTCCGCTCGCGATTAAATTATGTTTAGCAATCACGGCGAATGCGCGAGATCAAATGGGCTATGCGTGAGAGCGTGAGTAGGCTCTTATGCGTGAGACTCACGCTTAATGCGTGAGACTTGGAGTGTCTGTGCCGCGATGAAGGTTTTCAAACAAGAAGACACAAATCACCGACCACGGTATGAATCCTTGCAACGATGGTAGCTTGTTACACATGTGTCGACTGTTGTGCGTGTGCATGGGTGGCTACCGCCTACCGGTATAGATGCGATTGTACTTTTATTGGTAATAGGCCTACTCGGCTGCTCTGACATTCGTTTTAAGCCCTGTAAGGCGCGATCATGCATGTTCGGAGTGTTTTAGCTACCCATATGTACATGTACATGGATTCTAGAACGGCTTGTTTTGGTTGCGTTGCCTTGGTTTTAAACGATTCGATTCCGGCTTACTCACCTATATCGCTAATTCTACCACAAAAGGAGTTCGTGGATATGATTCCTATAGCAAAGCCACTCTTTTGCACCTGTTCTACCTTCATTTGTAAAGATGGGCATGCTCTTACTTGCAAACCTGACGCCATATTTATTTTGTAGGTTTTGTTCCTTTTTTTTTTTTTTGCAAATTGTACTTATGTATCTGCGCGTGTCTATATATTTTTTCATCTCTGCAGAATGAAAACTACCAATACAGCAAAAAACCCCGTTCCACAGAGACGAACCTTATAAGGATAAATCACGTGAGGAATACATGCGGCAATTCAAAATGCAACCTACTTTTTTACTATATCCCATATGAGAAGGTGGAAAAGGTGACAGCCTTGTGAAGGTGGAGGGAGGTAGCCACATGTATGTAGGTGGAGGGAGGTAGCCTTGTGAGGGTGGAGGAAGGTAGCCTTGTGAAGGTGGAGGAAGGTAGCCTTATGAAGGTGGAGGGAGGTAGCCTTGTGAGGGTGGAGGGAGGTAGCCTTGTGAAGGTGGAGGAAGGTAGCCTTATGAAGGTGGAGGGAGGTAGCCTTGTGAGGGTGGAGGGAGGTAGCCTTGTGAAGGTGGAGGAAGGTAGCCTTATGAAGGTGGAGGGAGGTAGCCTTGTGAGGGTGGAGGGAGGTAGCCTTGTGAAGGTGGAGGAAGGTAGCCTTATGAAGGTGGAGGGACGTAGCCTTATGAAGATGGAGGGAGGTAGTTTTGTCAAGGTAGACGGAGGTCGTTTTGTGAAGGTGGAGGGAGGTAGTTTTGTGAAGGTGGTTTTGTGAAGGTGGAGGGAGGTAGTTTTGTGAAGGTGGGGGGAAGTAGCCGTGTGAGATAGCCTTGTGGAGGTAGAGGAGAGAGTGCCTTGTGAAGGTGGATGGGAGATATCCTTGTGGAACAGTTGGGAAAAGATAATACTTGTAGGCCCTTCTCCCTGAGATGAGGAATTTGATAGCACACCCCAGAGGCAGCCACTGGGATATGAATCAAATTAAGTTTAAAGGTTTCTGATGTAGGGTACAGTTAGAAGGAGATAGATCTATGTGTTACATGCATAATTGTTAAAATCAGCTACAATTATCACATCCTGCGGTGTCCACCTTTATTAGTTTGGTTAGAAAAACTCCTTGGTTTGGTTGTACACATAGCACAGACACCAGTTGTCTGCCAGGAGAGGAGGCTTACCTACATGACCACCTGGTATGGACCAGGCACTGGACACAAAGATTTGCATCTCATGGACTGTGCCAGCCACCCTTCCAACATGCACCTGGTGAAAACACTTCAGCAACAACTCAAATGGAAGGCTTTAATTATGTGGTCTAGCTATATGTACATGGCTCTGCAGATGTATGTAATAGGTGATGTAACAGTTGTGGTGTGGCATTTATATTTATTTGGTTATGTATTGGTTGTGTATGTGTGTGTGATTGTGATAAATGTGGAAAGTTCAAGAAGGTATTAGATGTAGATCTACTAGCAGAGAGTGTAGTTGACTCAATGTCTTTGTGGTCACCTATTTAATTAGGGTGGTGGCATGTGGTCATTAGTTATGGCTGTTATGTAAACGTTTCACATGCATGGCCCTCAGGACTAGTACATACTTGTAGGTTCTATCTAGCATCCTTGCCATTGTATATGAGTGATGATCACCAGCCTTCATGCCATCGGCCATCGATCTGATGACAGATCAGAGCTGCATCATGGCATCCTATTTTGTGCCATTGCTTTAGTATTTGTAGGAGTAAATTAGATAGACAGGTGCATGTATGTGATCTTTTATTCAACTGCATGCCCATGCAAGTCCTGTGTCATGTGTGTATGTGTGTGTGTGTGTGTGCGTGCGTGTATTTGCATGTACATGTGTGTGTGTATTTGCATGTTCATGTGTGTGTGTGTGTATTTGCATGTACATGCATGTGTGTGTGTGTATTTGCATGTACATGTGTGTGTGTGTATTTGCATGTACATGTGTGTGTGTGTGTGTATTTTTGCATGTACATGTGTGTGTGTGTGTGTATTTGCATGTACATGTGTGTGTGTGTATTTGCATGTACATGTGTGTGTGTGTGTGCGTGTGTGTGTGTGTGTGTATTTGCGTGCATGGTGCATGTTTGTATTTGCATTTGGGTGTGGGTGCGTGTGCATTTCCTTCCAGCCGCTCAATCATCAAAAAGTAGAACACACGGCATAACAAACGCACACATCTCAGGCCAACTGCCGAATACGTTTACGGCTGTTCATCCTTCTTGTATACCCTAGCCAAAATTCTGGCGGAGCTGGGTACAGGACTTAACCTCGTAGCAGATATTGGGTCTGGGAACGAGACTGCTATGGAGTGACCTTGCCTGCCAATTGATCCATATACAGTCATTAATCGACGATATACAGTACAATAGGGCCAGGACACAGTGGAGAGTCCAGCTGTGAATATCCGCCACCATGCATATGTTAAACCTTAAGCTAGTGGAAGGCAATGTCCTTAACACTCCGGTCCTCCACGAGAACTTCTAGCATGTTATCAAAAACAAGCCAGTCGTCGTGGTCAACGCCAGAGCGATGCACATGCAAATGGATATATATATACAATATAATATTATATATATATATAGGGATGGAATCGCCCATGCATCTTAACGAGCGAGTCTCGTAGTCACACCTATATGTAGTAGCTACTCCGCAGCAGCGGTTCTATTAGCTCGACCTTCGCGTTATCCAGTTGAAGTTCGATGTTGTACGTCTGGCTAGCGGGACTAGCGTATACCAAGAATTAGATTGATAGCGAGTGTAGAGCTATTATATCCACAATACTATCAGATGGGTACAAATCTTGGTATAGGCTTGATACACGACCCTCCGCCAAAAGGCTACGCCCAACTATTAATATACAATGGATCATAAATAACAGATCACGTGACCTCCAGAATGCATCCAATGGCAGGGGCACGAGTACAACTAAATGTTTTGAGTATACTTAGATCACTAAAATCGACGATAGCTTTAGTTTGGAAGGATTTTATGTAACAGCAATGCCTATTCCTAACTTCCCTGCCATGCAGACATACAATGCATTTATTAAAAGACCATAACAATCGTATTTTTTAATAAATTAATTAGCAGTTTTAATAACGTGATAAATCTCTAAAGTACCTAGTGAGTTTAATGGTGCAATTAGAATTTTTTTATCACAATCGTACGCCGAGTTATGCATCGATGTCCACAATTTCTGGACATGTCAATGCCGGATGAAAAATAACTGGGTAGCGCTTCTCCATGTCATCATGCAGGTAGGTACGGTGGAGAATCTTGTAGCAGTGGAGAAGCAGCATACTCTACTGCTGCAGGATCACTAGTTGCTTCACTGCTAATGGCTTCCAACTGTTGCAGTGTCGGAACACCATTAGTATACTTGCTCTCCAGCCAGTCTTGGAAACCTTTGAAGGTGTTATTACGGCTCCCAGATGGATCCGTTCCACAGTACTTTCTCTGGAGTTGAAAACAGTAATCATACATGAACTAAGTAAAGTAGCTGCTCAAATTAATTTACCAGCAAAGCAACATATGGTGATAATTTGGGGCGTCCTCAATACTTGTCTTGAGGACTGGCAAAAATTTTTGCACAAATTTTGTTGCCGGCATTGCAGGATATGCCCCACAAGGGTCAATGCCAAATATCTAAATGAAGCAGCAAGCAAAAATCCATAGTACAATCCACAATAATTAACCTGTACCCTTCGTCTTTCCTCCGCCTGCAGTTCTGATAGATGTGAGGTGCAGAAAGTAAATGCCATTTTGAATTTAGTGAGGCAATTAGCCTCTTCTCCCATCACCTCCTTAATCCCAGCCTGAATACATAATTTCTGCAAATTATACATGTACATGCATGTGCAGTGTCATACTGCAGAGGAGGGCTTTCTGCTAGGATTATTGCAGAAAATAGTCCCAACAGTCTTAAGCAATGAATCCTGAAAACGAAACATGTGCGCGCATTGTGCACGAGCTTCGATTACACGTACAAAGCAGATTATGTAATACCTTATAGTTATACGGACTGTTTTCAATGCTGAAGGACTTCAGCGCCAGATCATCGAGTGAAGTCTGCAGCTGCTTCTGCTGTTGCTTCATCTTCACGAGAGCTGCGTTCTGCTTTATGTTCTCTCCCTTCAACTGGGCTAGCTCTTGAAGTATTTGATTCAAAATTCCACTTAGTGGATGCACTGGCAGAGCAGCAACAGGAACGCTTGATGTCGGTGGAGTGGTTGGTGGTCCAGAAGCGCGAATTATTGGACCTCCAAGAGATGTTTCGTGTTAGCGACCAGGTCGAGACGAAGTGTGTGAAGCCATTTCAACGAGTAACGAGCACGTGTATGATTCGAATTAATTCTCCCCAACACGGTATACACGTACGGTCATGTCAAAGGCTAAGCGCACCGGTACGTATGTTTTTGCGGTAAATGCTGTGACATGCATGTTACGCATCGTATTTGATCTTTGCCAAATAGCGTACTATAAATGTGAACCATGCAATAAGGCGTTTCCCTACCCGTCAAAGTACACACAGCACGTAGTCACAAATTATTCGTTGAAAGCCTTGCAATTCACCCATCTACCAGTACTACACCGAATGCAAATGAAGAGGTTGAACTTCCTTTGAAGAGCTTTTCGAGGAGATGAATGATAAGGCTTGGGAAAGTAATGGAAGTTATTTTCCTTTTCCTTCCAAGATCTTTGCTTTATTGTACTTGCTGCTAAACAGTCCACATCCCATGGTATGATTGTAAATTTATAATATCAGTGGCTATTGGTAATTTAAATGTTTTTCCCCCCAGGGAGAAAAGAATTTTTCGTTTGTGCTGTTTATCCTTAAACATATGGGAATTCAAGCACCAAGTGTATCTGCTATTAAGACCTTTAAGCTACCTGGCAGACAGGTTCCCGTAAGGGTAAGGCATAACAATATTATTTTAAGTTAGTAATTTTTTTTCTAACTAGCATGCAAACAATGATGGAGTTCCATTCTATTCTGTGCTATTGGATGCTATAATACGTCAGTGTCTTGGTCGACCTGGCATAGCGAGCGGCCTTGTAAGGTACCCTGTACAGGTTGAAGGTGCATATACGTAAGTTATAAAGTTTATTGTAGCTGTAAACTGATTAGATATCAATATCTTGTCTGCCCAGGGAGATTTTTCATGGGAATCGTTGGCATTCCGATGCCAGATTTTTTGCACCAATGATAACTGGTACGGCAATATTTGTGAGGGATTGTGTCTCCTTTCAACATCCCAACCTTGGTGTTGTGATAGGAACTGTAGTGAAGTACCACCATCAGGTATTTATAAGGACTAGTATGTTGCAATTAGTGATGCATATTTTGCTGTAATAGCTGGGATCAACATCAGCTATATTTGCTGTTGTTGATCCACTTCTCAACCTTCAGCAGTTCAAACACATGGTGCCTGAAACTACTGTGACTCATCTTTACTCAGATACGCTCATTATTTATGACCAACTCGTTATTCCTATTTCCAATATCAATGGCCTGACTGCTCAACCATTTAATGTCATTCGTTGGATTGCTCAAGAGGAATGTTTTGTTAAATTTGATCAGCAGGTAAGGATTTGATTATGATATTCCTTGATTTAACTTTATGTTTGTTGTTTAGGAAACAGCTGCTTATTTTGCATCTCATCGACTTAAACTGAAAGCTGCTGGTAGGCGAGTTGTTATGCTACCACTCATACTTTTTGCAGATGACACGAGTGGTAATAAGACTAAAAAGTGGCACAAGATGGAGCTGTGGAATGTAATGCTCGCTGGTTTCCTCGCCATATCAATTCAAGACACGAAAATATCCACTTCATATCATGTTCTGATCTTGTATCATCATTGGAACAGAGCAAGCCTCTTGCACAGCAACTTACTTTACTTGAAACTGAGGGAGTAGTTGTATTTGACTCGCTGTACCAGGAAGAGGTTCTGGTAGTTGCTCCACTGCTATGCATTGTCTGTGACAACCCTATGGCCTCACAACTCTGTAACCTTCTGGTGGGAGGTACTGCAATAATGTTCTGCCGGATTTGTATGGTATGTGAAACTTTTAAGACCAGATTTTAGAAATTACAAAATTATCCAGACAAATCGAACTGTTAACCCTAATGTGGTATGTGAGATGAGAACAAGGAGCAGTGCTTTGCGGCAGATTACAGAGATATGCACTCAGCGTACAGAACGAGACAAAGTTGAGAAGAGGAAGGAGTTTGGTTTGAATGAGCATGAAAATCCTTTGCTTCACATACCTGCTGATATGTATCAGTAAGAAATTAACACATAATTATATGTTGTACATTGCTTCCCCTTTCTATATAGGAGCACTCCTGTAGAAGCTCTTCACACCATGGTGCTAGGCATAATCAAATATCTACTGGAAGAGCTTATGCCCAAGATGAATGCCAGGCACAAGAAAGAGATTTTGGCAAGACTAAGGGCTTTTAACACATCTGGGATGCGGGTTAAGCTTTATGGTAATGTCGGCCAGTATTATCAATCGTTCCTTGGGAGGGATTCTAAAGCCTGGGCACAGATGGCCATTTTCGTAATGAGCCCTTACCTTGATGAAGGACAGAAGGCTGTATTGCTTTGTTTATCTAAGGTACTGCATTAATGATTCGTAAAAATAATTTTTTTCAACGGACATCTCTTTACAATTGTCAAGTGTGGTTGCTAAGGCATTACGTTTTCAATATTTCAAGAGCTATGCCTTTTGTCCACAAATTGTATGGCCGCATAGGGCTGCGTGTTACTGATAGGTCATAAATCTATAGCATAACCACAGTCGTGCGCTATGGGTTGATGTCTGTCTGAGGTCATGTTGACGATTGGCCTATGCATGGCGACCACATGCACTACAGTGTGAAAAGAATCATTCACTTACCGGCCTCATAGTTTTTTATGTAGATGACTGCCTGTGTACTTTCTGCCTCTAAAAAATTCCAGTTAAAGGTGCTCATTCATTAGAAATCGTGTTTGCGCATTCTAATGAATGAGCTAGCATGCACCTTTATATAGCGGCAGAAAGAAGGGCAACCTTGGAATACTACCCGTTATATAGTGCATCACATTACAGTAGTAATGTATAAGCACTTGCTCAATTGCTATCCTCATTAAATCACACCACAATCACTTATGCTCAGATCACAAATGCCCTTGCCATGGCTCTGGGCCAACCATTAAGCATCACATTTACATGTAGTGCCATTTTCACGCCCGACACTGACGTTTTTCATTCAACCGCTCTATAGATCACCAGCTAGCTACCAAAACTGGTTTATCAGGATCAACCTAAGCAAAGCGCACACACACCCTGTCATACACAAGGTGCCATAAATGTGTGTCTAATGAATCATGTACATGATGGTGTTAATATAATCAACTGATTGACGGCCAGTTCATTTCCCTCTTCACCTCCTTAACCCTTTGGTTACCAAGGGCATATTTACATGTATCACAGCCCAATGTCCATGATAGCACGCTCATACATTTACATGTACATAGATGTACAATGATAACTCCATGCACTTCTTGAAGATGGGCGCAATGAGTTAAGGAATCCGAATAAGCGGAGGGCGTGTCGTATTATAGGAAGTAGTACAACTCTTCCGTTCCTTCCAATACTACATCAACTGTTACCAAGGTGATATGCTTGGTGTGCAAATTTTTTATGTGGAAGATACTGCAGTAATCAGCAATTGATAGTTTGTGGAGTAAATTATGCATGCCAGTATACAGTACTTGAGTGATATGCAAACACATTCAATGCATGCAACATGTACAATGTATACATGCACAAGGTACCATGTACATAATTATACCGCCGGGGCATTTCAAAGAGTTAAAAATGGTTGCTAGTTTGTTGTGCTAGAAATTTTAGCTATAGGTGTGTCTAAGTGCCAAATGGCGTCAAATATAGCTCTAGTGACTACCACTGAAAACGTTGCAGTAAAAGCGGACGGAGGTGTTGTGAAGGACCTGCCGGCGGTACCTTAAATTACACATACCGCCAGAAAATACGTGCCCGGTAGTGAAGGCGATCCAGGTGGAGTGCAGCTCTCACGATCAGGGTTGGGCTTCAGGTGAAGGTGAAGTCGGATGGACTTGGAGTGACCTCGTCGTAAAGAATGTTGAGGGGGTGGAGGTACACAGAGAGCAGAGGGTGTTTGTCAACCCTCGCGCAAATAAACAATTTCAGCTCAGCTTCATGTCAAATTTTTCGACAAGCAATCAAGCGTTGTGAAGCACGCCACTCCAGGAAGCGAGCTGATCCTTGAACTGAAGGCTCAGTACCCAGCTGCAGGATGGGTTAACTACGCCAACTACGGTCGACTTGCCGTTCATTACTGACTGATACAGAATATGCATGCATGCGTATAGTGGCAAAACGATTTGATATGTGGTGTACAGGTAGTAGTGCCGTATATACCGTATATACGTGTAACATGCATGTGTACATATAGGATTCCAGTCAGTGCAATGTAGCATATTATAATAGTGATTTTAGGGTGGTTAGTAAAATAAAAGCTTAACATTGCATGACATTCGCACTTGGTTTTCTGTTTTTGAGCTGAGATAGGAAGGTAGTAGAAATCAAGATAGTGAGCGTTTGGGCCTATAGGTTCGTTTCGTTTTCCATTGAAAAATGATTACATGCAGAAGACGTAAGTTGATTCATGCAGCCTTCAAAGCATACTCGAGAATCACAGGAAAAAGTTTAGAACTTTTTTATAAACTTTTTCTTGTGAATCTGTGACGATCATTTTAAGTACTGTCATGCATGGCTCATGCGGTAAATAATTTGGCCGCTGCTACGTCAAATCAAAATCTGTTTCACGTGTTAACTACACAGTGTAAGCTACATTTGGTTTGACGAGCGAGAAAAAAAAATTCCCACACATGCATTCCAACTAGCGATCTTACGGTTCTTACCGCAGCAGGATTCGAACAATACTGATTAATCTTGCAACCTCTCTCTTAGCCAGTTCAAACAACTTCATTGTCATACATGTACATCTCCTAATATACATGGGAGAGTTTCCGCGAAAATGTCACCCTTGATAGATATATATATAATGTTATAAAATTCCCTTATGTTTGAATAGCTATAACGTCCGAACGGTTAAAGCTATCGACATCCTATTTTCAACACTTCATACTACACCATTTCTCGATGGGAAAATACATTTTGGGGTCTTGCACCTACTCCGTACCAGTATTGCAACGTTCGATACCCCACCGGGTTCAAACCCGCCATAACTTTAGGTAGGAGTAATCAAATCGCTTCAAATTCGGTTTGTATAGGTACAGAGGTCCTATACCTATCGATTTGTTCTGTTCGTTAATTTTTATGTTATCCGTTACGGAGATACAGCTTTGCAAAGTAAGCTCACGTTTCCCGCTCGAATTGCGCCTTTATATGAGGATGAAACTGCTTCCATACCCCGGAGTACATGAATATTCAACTACATCCTACTACAATATTATCACGTGACTTATTGCTTATTGAAAAAAATCGTCTGGGGACCTGAATTGCATTTTCGCTTCAAGTTTTAGCGTAGCGGTGAAAGCTCAAAGAGTTGTCGACTTCCTATTTTCACCACATGATGCCACACCATCTCTCTATGCAAAAATCGAATTATGTCTCTTAAATCCACTCCCTGTGGAAAATACGTATACAGGAGTTGTTACCTCCAGGCCTGCACTCAGGAGTGTCGGCATTGCCTCAAATTCGGTATCCGTACTTCAACTAGTGATCAGACGATATTCGCTTTAAAAGCATATCTCCCGCTAGTTTCGTGCCATTTTGCTTGGATTCTCAATGTGTCTTTAATGAATGTACTGATAGTTATTTTTAATATGCTCGTATAGCCGTTGCTGAGCATGTAAGACGACTTACATGGAAAAACATTTATAACGAACGATTAGAACCATTTATATAAGTGCTGAAGCTATTTTCGCTCCGCAGGGTAACGCCGGTTTATGCAGAACTAAAACTTACCATTGTCCTATAGCATTCAGCCTACGCGCCTATGTTCTGTAATATTAATGTAAAGGGCAGTCTCAGGGTTGCCGAATACAGTATTGCTGCATGCCAATTGTCGTAATATTATAGATGTGCAACCATGAGAAAGGCAGCACACAAACAATCGTACCGAAGGCCAATTTGCGTACACTTTCACGTGATTTCAAGTTCCGCGTGTTAATACTTGCATGGATGATATGGAAGTACTTGACGCGAGCGACGGAGAGCTCGCCCCGCACGCCGACGATGACGTGCAAGAATCGGAGCGGATTGGAGAGGTTGGAGAAAATGAGAACGATGGGGATGGTGGTGGAAGTGAAACCAGCGTCTGTGGAGGTTACGCTAGGTATGGGGGGGTGGACGATTTTTGCAGTTATGGTGGTCGTAGCTCTGGTTGTAGGGATGTAATTTTAAGTGATGATAATGGTAATTGTGATGGTGACGATAGTGATCCAGGTGATAGAGGTAGCAATGAGTGTAGCCAAGGTGCACGTAACGATAGTGATCCAGATAGCAGCGCTAGCAATGGTAGCCAACATTATAGTGGTGATTGGGGTAGCAGTGATGGTGATGAAAGTGATCATGGCGATGGTGGTGATGGTGGGATGGCCAAGGTAAGTAATGTACTCAATGGCTTCCTTACCAGAGGAGGATGCTGTGATCACAACTGTCTAATGAAGTATACTGACTTGGCCCAAATTAGAGCACATTCCTTGGCTGCATTGGACAAGAAAACCAGAAAGGCTGTTGTTCTTGGAATGCTGGCTCTAGTTCAAGACAACTTGGGTTCTCAAAACATATACAATTATCGCCTTGACTGGTCTACCCCCATATGCAAGAAGGCCTTCTGTGCTGTCGTTGATATCACTACCCGTACACTACAGCGCTGGAAGCAGGAGATGTGCTCTGGCTCAGATATTGTCCCACATGCCCATGGCAACAGTGGCAGGGCACCCCACAATGCCCTTTCTCAATTGGATAAGCTGACAGTGGTCAAGTTTATCAAAAACTATGCTGCAGCTCATGCCCTACCTGACCCTGGTCGACTGCAGGGCAAAACCAGGGACTTTGTTCTGGAGAGTAGCCATACCATGAAGTCCTTGTATCGTGAGTACTGCCAGGCTGTACTTGTGGAGGTCGAGTCCTTGCCAGCTACACAACAACCATGCCCTTACCGGCTTACGAGCAAGTTACGGAGACAGTATACTCTGCTTAATGTGCCTACTCCTGATCCTACGCCACCTGTCCCCCACAAGGTGTCATATCCAACATTCATCAGGCTGTGGCGTGGCTTCACGCAGTGACCTGTGCGACAAATGCGATAAGGCTTTGGTCACCTTACGACACAGCCTGTCTGATGTGCAGCGCAAGTCTATCAATGATAGCTATAACCAGCACCTCAGCAAGGCCAAGGAGTTGAGGGAGAATTACAACACCAATATTGAGGTGGCTGAAAAAGTGTGGAGAGGGAAAACACAAAAAGAAAAAGATCGGATTCTGGGCCACTTGAAGTCCAGGGTCCAGCTGTCTCCCCTCACCTCCCATGCCTACCTGGATCTCTGCATGCAGTATTCCTTTGATTACTGCCAACAGGTGTCCCTTCCCTACAGCTCCCAGCAGAGGGGAACCTTTTACTTCAGGACAGCCCGCAAGGTCCATGTTTTTGGAGTCTGCTGTGAGCCAATGTGTCGTCAGGTGTTCTTCCTGATAGATGAGGCAGAGCATGTGGGCAAGGGGGCCGTGGTGGTGTGCAGCCTGGTGCATGCCTTTTTCCACCTGCATGGACTGGGAGAAAGGAATGTAACCCTACAGGCAGACAACTGTACTGGGCAGAACAAAAACACCACCATGCTGTGGTACATGGCCTGGAGGGTGATAACTGGTCTGCATGACAGGATTCAGCTGAACTTTATGCTACCTGGGCATACCAAGTTTCGGCCAGACTCCTATTTTGGGCTCTTCAAGAAGCACTACCAACGACAGGATCACATAGACGACATGGCAGACCTTGTCAAATGTGTATGCAACAGTGGCCAGAATGTTGAATGCGTGCCACAGCTGTACCAAAACTGGCAGTACTTTGAGTGGAACGTCTTCTTGGGCCAGTGGTTTGAGCCTCTGAGTGCCTTTGGGCGCTCCCATACATTTGAATTTGACAGGGAGCACCCCGGTGTAATGGAGATGAGGACCATGCCATCAGACACTAATCCCACCAAGGTCAACATGCTCAGGACTGGTGTGAAAGTGGAAGACATCCGAAATGCCTTTCAGCGCCAAGTATTGCCACCAGTTATGAAGCCAAAAGGGTTGTCCCTCCAGCGGTCGCAGTACCTGTTTGAAAAAGTGAGGGAGTACGTCCATGACCCAACCAAGAGGGACAATGTCTGTCCCAGGCCGCAGGGGATCACTGAGGCCAGCTCTGCTGGTGGCACCTCTCTGCAGTCAGGAGGCAGTGAGCTGCCAGGATCTTCAGCTACTATCCCTAACACTCTCACTGATGCTGAAGTCCCTGCCCTCATGCCTGAGGATTCAGGTGCAGGCAACAGTGGTTCTGGGTCTTTGAAGAGGAAACGTAGGACCAGGTCCGAGCTTATATATGCATTCAAGTGTTCAGTATGTGGCAATGAGTATGCCAGCTACAATGCCCTGTCCCTGCACAGGAAGAGAAACCACACAAAGTCTCCTGTCACAGGTGATGGATCTGGTGGTGGCACAAGTGGTGTCACAGGTGATGGATCTGGTGGTGGCACAAGTGGTGTCACAGGTGATGGATCTGGTGGTGGCACAAGTGGTGTCACAGGTGATGGATCTGGTGGTGGCACAAGTGGTGTCACAGGTGATGGATCTGGTGGTGGCACAAGTGGTGTCACAGGTGATGGATCTGGTGGTGGCACAAGTGGTGTCACAGGTGATGGATCTGGTGGTGGCACAAGTGGTGTCACAGGTGATGGATCTGGTGGTGGCACAAGTGGTGTCACAGGTGATGCACTGCCAGTGGCTGTTGACAGCTCCAACGACAAAGGAGAAGCTAGCCAGGTTCAACCTAAGCGCAAACGCAGGCAATTAACAGAAGCTGAACGAAAGTTCTGCTGCACAGAGTGTGGCCGAAAGTATGGAAGCAATGCTGCACTGTGCACTCACAGAAAGAAGAACCATAGCTCAGTCGTGAGGATGATGTAGGCTGGTCCCCAGAGTATGCAATGCTAGCTGAGTATTTTGCAAACCACTGACACCACCCATGCATGTGCTTTAGAGTGCTGTGGGATGTATTCCATGTGTACCTTAGGTGACTCTGTTGTGTTCAGTTTTGAGTGATTTGACTGCAAAAATAGTCCTTTCATAAAAACAGTTCCTATTAGAACTCGCCACATAGGCATGTGGCATTTTAAATCTATATCTAGGTGCCACCTTTCATCTGCCATTATGTGTACAGTGTATCCAGCTTTATTGTCCTCGATGTCTGCTTGAAAATACCCATGAGCATTTCTGAACACTTACAGCCTGGTAAATTTCATAGTACTTGTCTCTATTGTCACATTGTCTGTGCTGGCTGCTTTGCATGAGTAGTGGGAGGGGCTGTCTGCTTCTTGGTAGTCTGCATTGATCAGTTTTTCCAAGGAGCATGGCGCTTTGGCACCTGACTGCTTACAACGTTGCACAATAACGGTAGTTTAGTGCTTTGTACATGATGCAATATTCAAATGGTGAATCCACACTCTACACATATTTTGCCGACTAATCAAAAAAAAAAGAGCGCGAAAAAGTGAAATGGCACGTCATAAGGTAAAAGACAGTATTGTTGAAATGCAAAAGAACCTGCAGTGTCCTATATGGTAACTGATGCCGATTATATTAGTCGTGGATTATATTGATTTTTAAATTCATGTAGCTTGGAACTGCTCGTGGACCCGTACACAACGCAGTGTGGCCATGCGTTTTGCAGGTTTTGCAGGCATGCATGATGCGTAATCAGTGAGATATCGTTTATAATTGCAGAGTCTGCATATACACCGTTATATCCAGCTGCAAGCCAGCAATGTGCCCTCTGTGCAAGCAGGCCGTGACGAAGCGGTATATATAATTTTAGGCCTATAACCGTCAAATGGGCCCCAGGTTTGAAGGGTATTTATGTTTTGGCCCATTTCAGTAGCCTCAATGAGAGTTCCAGGCTGGGTGAAATTGCAGAAGTGTTTAAGGCATTAGAATCAGCAGTGAAGAAAGACATGAAGGAAGACGTTATTAGTACCTGTAAGCTTATCACTCCCTACATGTATCACCCTAATTTTTGTCCACCACAGGTACACCAATTACCTGTGCATACCACAGTCATGAAGCCACATGCATAGGCACACCAAGTATTAATCTAGTACACCACTATTTTAGGGATGTGTGTCCTCCCCTCACCCCTATGGGCCCATCCCCACCCCACCCTCACCCTCTGTGTATGGGTGACTTTAATGTTATGAGGAGGCCACATACAAACTCACACTGTCTGTGCATGATTGTGGTTTAAACTTTACATGGCAATGGAAAGGATGTTACTGTCGTCGAGGAGACACAATTTCACCTGAATAGCAAGTTACCACAGAAGGATCTACATGTAGTGCAGCAAAAGGAGCAGATGTCTATGTCTCAAGCCACACAGATACAAGCATTTGCTTCACCACATCTATCTCTTGTTGGTTCAAGACTTACAGGGGCTCAACTGGTGAGCTAGCCATGTCATGTGATGTAATGTGTGCTTTATGTCATATGACCAGCCTGTTAATGCACACTTCTTCTGTTGATAGCAACAAGCAAAAATATTTGCTAAGAAACACGGTGGTCGCATCGCTACTTGCTTCAATGGTAGTACCACCCACATTGTTGTTAATGTAGGTAAGTTGCCTCTGATGAGCCATTTTAGGGTAATCACATGTAAGCGTGAACATTGCACATAACTTTAATTTGCTGTGATGCCTACAACATTATTGTATACCACTCAGATGAAAACGGCAGGTGTACTCGAACATTCAAGTACCTTCAGGGTATAGCTTCAGGTCGCTGGATCGTAGATTATCATTGTGAGTCTTTCTCCCTTTAATGTATACGCCTTGTGAAATGTGTATGTCTTGTTGTGTAGGGATCAAGCACAGTCTAGAGAATGAGCGAGAAGTGGCCCTTCCTGTGGTATGCTTGAATCACTAGTATTTTTATATTTTATATTTTGTTACTGGTCAGAACATGTACGAGGTGAGAGGGGACCACATTTACAGTGTAAATGCACCTCAAAAGGCGCGGTTGAGTCTTGCTGGTGGGGTATGTGGTGGAATAACTAGCACATGTATTCACATGTATTATTTGCTTTAGGAAGCAGGCCTGTTTGCGTGCATGAATTTTTTTGTTATGGAAGGGTGTAATCCACTTTCGAAGGAGCAAATAACCAACCTCTTAGTATTGGCAGGAGGAAAAATAGTGTCAAATCCACAAGTATGCTAAAAACAACTGAGTAATAATACAACTAACTATTAATAAATTTATTGCAATGTCAGTCATGTTTGGTAGTATGTGACACAACACCCCCATCAGAAGGGCTTGTGGATGCCACTGTTGTTGTTAGCAGTTGGGTGATGGATTCACTCTCAAATCATAAGTAAGTACTCCGTCACATTTGACCTATGTTATGTGATCTTGTGTGTTTGTACATGTAATGTGCTTCTTAACAGGTTGCTTTCAGTCAGCAAATATGGTGTGACTTCTGTTCAGTGAGACCATCAGCATTATAGTTTTGGAAACCCTATATGTTCTGAACCGCCTTTGACTACTCTGCTTGTGTGCTGTCCGTGTATAATGTTATCACTGGTGAAATGACTGGACTGGTCGAATTGTACTGTAGATGCAGTAGTGATGACCTCTGCACGTCTGCTGCTGTGACATGGGTCTGGGAACGAAAGTGGTGCTACAACCACACTGACCCATCCCACATAATCACAAGTAACACACAATGACCTTCCAGGACACAACTGTTATTTCAACACTCCCTAGGGCAACCAGCAAAACCTGGGATCATGTTACAGCTGCATTTGCAGAAAGGTGCAATCAGCATAACATATGTATTTGCAGATCAGTCCATACACCATGTAGGCATGTGTGGATTTTTTTTTTTACCACTCCACAAATCCATGTGCATGACATTCAGGTTTTATCAGCACATACAGGTTGCATGGGGTTGCCACAAAACAAAATTCATGACTGGGCCTTTGTTACTAGTACAAACAAAACACATCCAAATTAAGATAAAATCAGAGGTAAGGAGGGTTGCAGGTGTTATACACACAACACATGTCTCAGCTTATGAAGCTAAAATCCCATTGCAAACATTGTTTCCTTTAGAATACACAGTGACAGAAACAAAGAAACATGAGTTCAATGACATCAAGTCCTATGAGTTTGGAAGTGATTGAAGCAATGGCAACATTCTACCAACAGGCATCATGAATCACTGCATCTTCATCCTGTCTAGTTCTTGCAGAACTATACAGCCATCCTTTCTGGGTGCAGCCAGACTGTATGATTTTATTAATGGTAATCAGCAGAAGGGGGTGACTGCACTGTCTGCTGTAGGGACCAGTCAACGGTATTGCATGCAGTTACTCCACTGTCTGCTAAACAGCTATCTGCCATGCTGCACAGCTATCTGCCATGCTCCACAGCTATCCACCATGCTCCACAGCTATCTGCCATGCTCCACGGCTATCTACCATGCTCCACAGCTATCTACCATGCTCCACAGCTATCTACCATGCTCCACAGCTATCTACCATGCTCCACAGCTATCTGCCACACTCCACGGCTATCTGCCATACTCCACAGCTATCTGCCATACTCCACAGCTATTTACCATGCTCCACAGCTATCTGTCATACTCCATGCACAGCTATCTACCATACACCACAGATATCTGCCATACTCCATAGCTATCTGCCATGCTCCACAGCTATCTACCATGCACCACGGCTATCTGCCATACTCCATAGCTATCTGCCATACTCCATGCAAAGCTATCTACCATGCTCCACAGCTATCATCCATACTCCATGCACAGCTATCTGCCATGCTCCATGTACAGCTATCTGCCATACTTTACAGCTATCTGCCATACTCCACGGCTATCTGCCATGCTCCACGACTATCTGCCATACTCCACAGCTATCTGTCATACTCCATGCACAGCTATCTACCATGCACCACAGCTATCTGCCATACTCCATAGCTATCTGCCATGCTCCACAGCTATCTACCATGCACCACAGCTATCTGCCATACTTCATAGCTATCTGCCATGCTGCACAGCTATATCATCCATACTCCATGGCTATCTGCCATACTCCATGCACAGCTATCTGCCATGCTCCATGTATACAGCTATCTGCTATACTTTACAGCTATCTGCCATACTCCACAGCTATCTACTAATACTCCACGGCTATCTGCCATACTCCACAGCTATCTGCCATACTCCACGGCTATCTGCCATACTCCACAGCTATCTGCCATACTTTACAGCTATCTGCCATACTCCACAGCTATCTGCCATACTCCACGGCTATCTGCCATACTCCACAGCTATCTGCCATGCTCTACAGCTATCTGTCATGCTCCATGTACAGCTATCTGTCATACTCCACGGCTATCTGTCATGCTTCATAGCTATCTGCCATGCTCCACGGCTATCTGCCATACTCTACAGCTATCTGCCATGCTCCACGGCTATCTGCCACATTCCACGGCTATCTGCCGTACTCCACAGCTATCTGCCATACTCCACAGCTATCTGCCATACTCCACAGCTATCTGCCATGCTCCATGTACAGCTATCTGCCATACTCCACAGCTATCTGCCATACTCAACAGCTATCTGCCATACTCCACAGCTATCTGCCATACTCCACAGCTATCTGCCATGCTCCATGTACAGCTATCTGCCATACTCTACAGCTATCTGCCATGCTGCACAGCTATCTGCCATGCTCCACAGCTATCTGTCATGCTCCATGTACAGCTATCTGCCATACTCTACAGCTATCTGCCATGCTCCACAGCTATCTGCCATGCTCCACGGCTATCTGTCATGCTCCACGGCTATCTGCCACATTCCACGGCTATCTGCCATACTCCACAGCTATCTGCCATACTCCACAGCTATCTGCCATACTCCATGTACAGCTATCTGCCATACTCCATGTACAGCTATCTGCCATGCTCCACGGCTATCTGTCATACTCCACAGCTATCTGCCATACTCCACGGCTATCTGCCATACTCCACAGCTATCTGCCATACTCCACAGCTATCTGCCATGCTCCACAGCTATCTGTCATGCTCCATGTACAGCTATCTGCCATACTCTACAGCTATCTGCCATGCTGCACAGCTATCTGCCATGCTCTACAGCTATCTGCCATGCTCTACAGCTATCTGGCATATTCCACAGCTATCAGCTGCCATGCTCCACAGCTATCTGCCATGCTCCACGGCTATCTGCCATGCTCCACGGCTATCTGCCATACTCCATGTACAGCTATCTGCCATACTCCATGCACAGCTATCTGCCATGCTCCACGGCTATCTGTCACATTCCACGGCTATCTGCCATACTCCACAGCTATCTGCCATACTCCACAGCTATCTGCCATACTCCACAGCTATCTGCCATTCTCCACAGCTAACTGCCATGCTCCATGTACAGTTATCTGCCATACTCTACAGCTATCTGCCATGCTGCACAGCTACATGTATCTGCCATGCTCTACAGCTATCTGCCATACTCCACAGCTATCTGCCATACTCCACAGCTATCTGCCATGCTCCACAGCTATCTGCCATGCTCCATGGCTATCTGCCACACTCCACGGCTATCTGCCATACTCCACAGCTATCTGCCATACTCCACAGCTATCTGCCATGCTGCACAGCTATCTGCCATGCTCTACAGCTATCTGGCATACTCCACAGTTATCTGCCATACTCCACAGCTATCTGCCATGCTCCAGAGCTATCTGCCATGCTCCACGGCTATCTGCCACACTCCACGGCTATCTGCCATACTCCACAGCTATCTGCCATACTCCACAGCTATCTGCCATGCTCCACAGCTATCTGCTATGCTCCACGGCTATCTGCCACACTCCACGGCTATCTGCCATACTCCACAGCTATCTGCCATACTCTACAGCTATCTGCCATGCTCCACGGCTATCTGTCATACTCCATGTACAGCTATCTGCCATGCTGCACAGCTATCTGCCATACTCTACAGCTATCTGCCATACTCTACAGCTATCTGCCATGCTCCACGGCTATCTGCCACACTCCACGGCTATCTGCCATACTCCACAGCTATATGCCATACTCCACAGCTATCTGTCATGCTCCATGCACAGCTATCTGCCATACTCTACAGCTAACTGCCATGCTCCACGGCTATCTGCCACATTCCACGGCTATCTGCCATACCCCACAGCTATCTGCCATACTCCACAGCTATCTGTCATACTCCACAGCTATCTGCCATACTCCATGTACAGCTATCTGCCATACTCCATGTACAGCTATCTGCCATACTCCACAGCTATCTGCCATTACTCCACAGCTATCTGCCATGCTCCACAGCTATCTGTCATGCTCCATGTACAGCTATCTGCCATAGTCTACAGCTATCTGCCATGCTGCACAGCTATCTGCCATGCTCTACAGCTATCTGCCATACTCCACAGCTATCTGCCATGCTCCACGGCTATCTGCCATGCTCCAAGGCTATCTGCCATGCTCCAAGGCTATCTGCCATGCTCCACAGCTATCTGCCATACTCCATGCACAGCTATCTGCCATGCTCCAAGGTTATCTGCCATGCTCCACAGCTATCTGCCATACTCCATGCACAGCTATCTGCCATGCTCCATGCACAGCTATCTGCCATACTCCATGTACAGCTATCTGCCATGCTCCAAGGTTATCTGCCATGCTGCACAGCTATCTGCCATACTCCACAGCTATCTGCCATGCGCCACGGTTATCTGCCATACTCCACAGCTATCTGCCATGCTCTACAGCTATCTGCCATACCCCACAGCTATATGCCATACCCCACAGCTGTCTGCGATGCTCCACAGCCATGCTCCACACGTTCACTGACACTCCATCCTCGCGGGGAGGTTAGCTTACGAAATCCAACTTCTACAGCTCCTAATTTCCACCACCCGTTCTGCTAAGATATCGTCGTCTTCGCACTGGGTCGTTCGAAATCGTCCGCGGAATTAAAGAGGCGAGGTGCAAAATTCATAAGGTCCGCCTTACACAAAGGTCTGGGGAACCATCATATCACGTGACTGGATGTAGTTGAATATTCATGTCTCCGGGGTATGGAAGCAGTTTCATCCTCATATAAAGGCGTGATTCGAGCGGGAAACGTGAGCTTACTTTGCAAAGCTGTATCTCCGTAACGGATAAATAAAAATTAACGAACAGAACAAATCGATAGGTATAGGACCTCTGTACCTACAAACCGAATTTGAAGCGATTTGATTACTCCTACCTAAAGTTATGGCGGGTTTGAACCCGGTGGGGTATCGAACGTTGCAATACTGGTACGGAGTAGGTGCAAGACCCCAAAATGTATTTTCTCATCGAGAAATGGTGTAGTATGAAGTGTTGAAAATAGGATGTCGATAGCTTTAACCGTTCGGACGTTATAGCTATTCAAACATAAGGGAATTTTATAACATTATATATATCTATCAAGGGTGACATTTTCGCGGAAACTCTCCCGACATGTATATAACTGTCTGAATATGCTAAATTATTGTGTTGTGGTGTACCTACGGGGGATAGAGTACGTGTACTAAGCTCCCCCCCCCTCCGCCCCCATCAAATAAATGGCCGGCGAGGGGGCGGCTTAGGTTGGTTAGGGGGCGTCCTTTTACCGCAAAGACACACAAAGACAAGCCATAAGGCACAAAGACACCTGAGGATGCTACAAAGAAGCATAAAGACACTGAAAATGCTCGTTACACAGCATATTAAAATTTTCGATAAAATTTGCACAAAGACACTCAGCTACCGGTCTGCATGTATTCACTTGGCATCCACAAAGACACTTCTATACCATCCTAGACCCGACATCGTTTACAATCAAGGAGTTAATTGTCTGAGCGCCCGATTATTGATATCAATCATGATTTATTAATAACATTTATTGCAATTCTAGTCTTGTACTCAGACCCACTTTACAGCAGTAAATAAACTACCTCATGAAGTTTTAAAATTTTAATAAAACACAATTTGGGTTCTGAATAATGAAATACTAAAATTTAACTAACATTACTGAAACACATATCTGTGGCAAAACTGAATTACTATTACATCTGATGGGGTTCCAATTCAATGAACCCACTCTTTTCTTCCATGAATCCGTCTCTCATAACAATACACTCCATCTCATTTACAAACTGCTCTTAAGTACATTTTGCCTTCAACAAAGAAGGTATTTCTGATAATCCTTGACCGATAACTGTTCCATATCCTACAATCATTAAAAAAAAGTACTTCTTTCACTTTGTTGATTTATGCATCACATTTTGGGTGTTGTTGACAACAAAACGTAAGTTGGACTTATCACCTCTTTAAATTGGAATTTCTGCAATGGTATCTTCCATATTATAGTTTTTGATACAACTACATACATTTCTTCATTAGGCCATTCCAAATGTGATTGTTGTTTCCCGTCCTCCGCCAGCATCATTATAGACCACCCGCGTACATGTAATGTCATCATTATGTCCATTATTCTAATTATCGGAATACATTTTCAATTTTATTTGTTTGAGATGTTGATAAATGTGTCACATTAGAAAAAGCTTGCGTGCTGTATCTCAGACATCAACAGCTACAGGCTTGGATATACAGCACCATCATTTTCAGTTGTGCCGACGTTTGCTCGTGACGTAAGATTGCATAAGAATGACGTAAGATTGCATCATAATCATTGTATTCATTCTTCATACATCGCAGGCACAGGAAATGCTGGAGGGCGAAATAAACGTAGCGAAGCTTACCCAATATTTGACTTCACTCAAAGACAAGCTCGGAATCATTTCGACGCTTGATAGCGAAATTCTGGTCGCGACCGAAGAACAAGATGACATCGCCAACGAAATTGAGCAAGCTGACATAACAAGAGAGTTGATCGAGACAACGATGATGGAGATTCAAGGAGCGCTTTCGGATTTGACCTCCTCACGAGGACGTGCAGCGCAAAACATTCCAGCGAATGGACAAACCGATGCGCAACCACGGGAAACGACCACGTCATCCTCCACAGAAGTACCATCTTCAGGTAATCAGAGTCAACAACAACAGCAAACAGCGGAAACTACTCGAGATTCAAGTGACACTACGCCTGGCAACGCGGAACCTGCAGTTAATGTCAACCCAGGATCTACCTCTAGTAAAGTAAGACTTCCAAAACTGGAACTAAGGAGATTTGATGGTGAACTAACAGAATGGACGGCATTTTGGGATTCGTATGAATCGGCTATCCATAACAGCACAGATTTATCTGCGATTGATAAGTTCACTTACCTTCGGTCGTTGTTAGAGGGTCCTGCAGCAGCTGCAATAGCTGGCTTGACACTTTCATCCCCAAACTACGCTGAGGCAATAACTATCCTGAAGAAACGTTTTGGCAACAAGCAGGCGATAGTAAGCAGACACATGGACACGCTTATGAACTTGGAGGCAGTGGCTTCACAGAACAACTACAAGGGACTCAGACAGCTGTACAACCTTATGGAGTCTCACGTACGAGGCTTGCATGCTCTTGGGATTCCATCGTCATCCTTTGGTACATTGTTGGCATCTGTCTTCATGAACAAGCTCCCACCAGAACTTAGACTCACCGTCAGCAGAGAAGTTGTTGAGGATAAGTGGGAACTAGACGCAGTGATGAAGATAGTTGAGAAGGAAATTGATGCCAGGGAGAGAGCAGCTGCGAGTTTGTGTATGGGTGGTAAAAGACAGAGCAGAGAGCAACCTACGGTAGCTGCACTCCTGACGCCTTCGACTGAGGGTTGCTGCTATTGTGGGCAGTCACATGTCCCAAATTCTTGTGGGATAGTGAGTAACCCGGAGGCACGAAAAAAGGCACTCTTGAAAGGTGGACGATGCTTTGTGTGTCTGAAGAAGCATCACATGGCGAAGAAGTGCAGATCTCCTCTTCGATGTTCTACCTGCAATGGAAGACACCATTCCAGCATCTGCTCCGGAACGACTCAAGGCTCAAGTCCATCAGGTGCACTACCCTCCAGACAGACATCATCAACACAATCACTGTCCTCACCACAATCGACAACACTGTCCATGTACATTGACATGAAGAATCCTGTCCTCTTGCAGACCGCTACTGCAACTGTGTACTCCGCTGATAGACCCTATGCTACCACTGTCATCAGACTGATCCTCGATAGCGGCAGCCAGAAGTCATACATCACAAATAAGCTTAGAGACTCTCTTAGGTTACCAAGGAAGCAGTCGCAAGCAGTGTCAATCAAGACGTTCGGGTCTCAAGTTGAGAGGGTGGAGACGTGTGATATTGTGGAGCTCAAATTCAAGGCAAAGATGGGGACGGACTTCGAGCTTTCCTTGTTTACTGTTCCCATGATTTGTGAGCCTCTATCTGGACAGCCAATAAATTGGGCAGTTGAGCGGTTTCCATACCTACAGTGTCTTGATCTAGCTGATTCATGTGACTCAAGCGATGCACTAGAGTTGAGTATCTTGATTGGAGTGGACCAGTATTGGAAGGTCGCCACAGGAGGGATTCTGCGTGGCAACACCGGGCCTACAGCAATGGAGACGAAGTTAGGATGGGTTCTCTCTGGGCCTGTTCCTGGACTTAACCGTGATCCATCAATGGCATGTCTGACTTGCTCACATGTTTTGAAGGTTGATACATCCATCAACTCGGTACCACATCGACTCGCTGACTTGGAAAAAGAAGCGGATACGCGCCGGTCATCGGGGTTCCGTTAAACGTATTACAATCGCAGGATCACTGTAGATTTCGTACGCGACAATCCACCCTCACTTCACGTTCAAAGGAATAATAATTCACGCGATACACATTACAATTATTACGTAACAACTAAATATCAGACACTCCCCCTTGACTGGCATAGCTGGTCAACAAGGGACATGGTTAACAAAGGGTTCAATCATTCAGTAATTCCTGTATCCTAAATCTGGCGGCCTGGGCTGCTGCTCTTCTAGGACGATGAGATTCCTTATCCTCCTCAATGATAGGATCAACCAAACGCTCTCCTTGGTCAGTGGCTGGTTCTTGCAATCCTGAAGGTACAACATCAGTCTCGAGTGGATAGATGTGCTGAACAGGTCGCCTCAACAGTATTGGACGTCTATCACCTGATTGCACATGTCTGATATTTAGTTGTTACGTAATAATTGTAATGTGTATCGCGTGAATTATTATTCCTTTGAACGTGAAGTGAGGGTGGATTGTCGCGTACGAAATCTACAGTGATCCTGCGATTGTAAAGATCTTGCACATAATTATATCAGTGTAAATAATGGATATTAGCCGTCCGCGGCGCGCCCGCATGGGTTTTAGTAAAAGGTCCGGACGGGAAACAATAATCACATTTGGAATGGCCTTACTAAGCGCTTGCCATTGTTTGGTGCACCACCTGAAGGCATACTAAAGGCATAGTTAAACTATCAAAGTCTGCATTACTGTTCTTTTCTTCAGGTTCATTTGCTTTGCATGTTGCAATCTCATCAGAGGATTGTGGAATAGTAAAATTACTGTCATTGTTTGAATTTATATTCTTCTTCGTAATTTGCGTTTTGATGAGTGATGTTAAATCAGGATCACTGACACTGCTGGTATTAGGTGTTGAAGCCTTAACAGGTGAAAAATGTGATTTGATCAAAGGAACAAAGTGGTTTGGAGTCCATAAATTTCTTTTCCTGCATGGTTGTTTGACACAGACTTGTGTGTGACCAAAGAATATAGACAGCATTACGCACTGAGCATGTACATTCCGGCATGCAGCGGCAAGAATTGACTGTTTATATTAGTTTGCATATGTCAGCTACTTTGTCAGCAGATCCGTAAAGCCCTTCTCCGCACAGGCCTAAAGCCCTTCTCCGCCCAGGCCTAAAGCCCTTCTCCGCACAGGCCTAAAGCCCTTCTCCGCCCAGGCCTAAAGCCCTTCTCCGCCCAGGCCTAAAGCCCTTCTCCGCCCAGGCCTAAAGCCCTTCTCCTTCACACAGGCCTGCTAACTCTTGAAGATAGATCCAAAACCTATATAAAAAAGTGAAGACATCGTGCACGTTTACTTAAAACAGAAATACGAAGCGTCGACTTACCTCTCCTTCGCGTCGCTCTTTGTAAGCCCATCGCATCCATAATGAACCCATTCCCAACATCTATACAACCTTCAACGCTTTGTCTCTACACTCCTTCAGACATGACATCTTTAATAAATGTTGTTAATAAATCATGATTAATATCAATAATCGGGCGCTCGGACAACTCCTTGTAAACGATGTCGACGTCGGGTCTAGGATGGTATTGATGTATCTTTGTGGATGCCAATTGAATACAGACTGGTAGCTGAGTGTCTTTGTGCAAATTTTATCTAAAATTGTAATATGCCAGGTAGCGAATATTTTCAGTGTCTTTGTGTTTCTTTGTAGCATCCTCAGGTGTCTTTGTGCCTTATGGCTTGTCTTTGTGTGTCTTTGCTAGCGCTTGTCTTTGCGGTAAAAAGACGAGCCCGGTTGGTTTGACGTACAAACCAATTTTTAATTTTATTCAAACCAAAATGTGAAGTTTAATGGTTAAACCTGGTTTGCTAATTTTGTTTGCTCCAAAATTTTAAACCAGTGGTTTAAAACTCTTTGGTTTGTCGTAGCAACCGATTCATTTACAGTGATATACATGTATATACCGGGTATACATGTAAGTTGATGTAACCCCTAAAACTATCATCAATCACATTGATACAAAGAGATTATAACATGTGGCTGTAGTTGTAGCTTCTAGCGAACAAGGACTATTGACAATAATTCAGCCGGAGTAAAACGGTTGCAAAGTATAAAACGGATGCACAGCTTTCATGTGTACTGATTCTGATTTATGTGTAGACAGTTCTCCTTTTTTCAAATGGACACCTACATTTGTCATGCATTTATGATTAGAAACATGACCTGCAACTTTTTTCACTAATTCTTTTTCTCTGATCCGCGTCAAAGCGGAGCTATTCGATTGCGATACGCCGCCACGCGCGCGCGCATGGTTATGATAACGTTGGTAACTTGACAAAACCCGACCTAGCGTGGCTGAAAAACATGTTAAGGACGTTTGAACCTTGCATGTTTTACGTCCTAGACGTGTTTTTTTTTAGTGTACTAGTCATAAATAAAGGCTGTATACGGTAAGACTACAACGATGAAGCTCCCCAGCCATAGGCACTCCTCACTCGATCGTAGCTCTCCTGAGCACTGAAAGTAGTGAGTAGTGCGCACTCATTGGAACTACTCTACACGCTTGGAAAACTTTGGTGACGAGAAGGAGTCTGGTATCGACGGACAAGGCCTTTGCCAATGAGTGCGCACAACGAGAGTACAAATAGGTTTCCAGCATTGTGGCTTCGGCTAAAGATGGCAAGTAGCGTGATGTGGCCAGCCTACACGTACCAATCGTAAGAACTTAGTCCAAGGAGCAAGGCCAGGCCGGGATAATAAGTCGACGTACGAAACTCTACATATACGACGGTCTGGGACGAGGAAGAGTTTACGCTGAAAACGAGATGGTGTACCTAAAAGTGTACAAACAAAAATTACAAAAGTATACGATTTCCTGGTCTTCAGGTAATGGCTAGCGCATGCGCGCTTGGCCCCGTAACTTGAATAAAAACAGGGCCTTGGGGACGAGGCTAATTGGACCTTGAACTAATAACATAAATACATACATGTATGTTGATAACTAAAACTCGACACGGGAGCCGTTTCAAAGAACTTCAATGGTATCAATAGGTTCATTTTATCCGTACAAGTGAGCATGTTCACGAGGATCGCTTGTTACAGTAGAAATGGTGTGTTTGAAGCCATTAACCCCAGAAAATTTTATCCATTTTTACATAAAACGCAATAATTGGTGTGCGTTAAATAAATGTTTTTATCCAACTTTTCGAATCAAGTTACATAAAACGGCGGACGTCGTCATTGTAGCAATTAGAGTAGAAAAAGGGGCGTTTCAAGGCAATTATCAATGTATTACGTGTACTTGTATATGTAGACTTCTTTGCTGACTTTACTCACGATCCATATAATTGGAGAGGAGATAATTACACTGAGCGCCTAAGATTGCTACCAACATCAAAAAGGCTTTATAGGCAATAGCTACTATAACGTTCTGAGTATCTACCGGTAGTCTTCGTTAGTTTGTATATCGAGCCTGGCTTTGCGACTGTAGTTGCGAGGCTACGATCCGCGCGTTACTATGCGAGTTATCTAGTTCATGTCTGGAACGTGCATATCAGCAAAGGAGATGCTTGGTTTCATCCGCATGGAACTGTAACTGTGATTCTATAGCCCGAACACCGGTTGCTAAAGTAATACATGCGAAGCGAAAAAAAAAAACACAACAATAATACTAGTCAGCCTGGCCGAAGGGTTTTATTTTGTTATAGGGGTCTGCCGTCAATGCCCGTCATTAAACTAGCTACTATAGTAGCATGCATAGTAAAGTTGCCCGAGCCCCGGAGGCATGCCATGCAACATCAGTTTCGACTTGGCAAGGTTTGTTCCTCAAGCTAGCTAGGATTTTGACCAGGGTTGCCGAAGGCCAGCCCGGCCTGTCAGGCCGACCTTTCAGGCCGGCCGGACCTTGTGGCCTGACCTTCAGGCCGGACCCCAGCCTGAATCGTCGGGTTTCAGGCCGGGACACACCCTTATAGATGTTGTTTAATATTTAATGGACCTTTTGCCTTTGACGTCACGCATGAATTTTGGGGGGGGGGGGGGGGGGGGGGGGGGGGGGCAATTTCATAACTTCACCATCATAGCTCCTACATGCTTTTCCTTTTAAATTTTTATTGATAAGTAAATTATCGCAAGTTTCATTTTTGTTGTATTTCACGATGGAGCTCTGTAAGGGATTTGTATGCAGCGAAACATTGCGGAAGTTGCTAGTGAGACACGCGAAGTCGCGCTTTTCGATTTTTTGGGGGGGTGGGGACTTCCGGTAACTTGTGAGCGCCGTAACATTTGCACCGTAACTGGCGAAAGTACTTCATTTTGGATATAGTCATTTACCATTAATTTAGTACTTGCTGTGTTCTTCGTGAAGTTCCTATAAGGACTTATGTTGTGTCAAACACAACCAATTAATTTGTGACGTCAGAAGGCAAAAGGTCCGGCAAGCTAATTACATGATTATACAATCAATTATACATGCATTGCGCAGAAGTAAGGCATAACTAAATTACCCAGAGGTGTAGGAGACACAAGGGAGGTATCTGATACTAGTGAGGAGTTGCCTGAGGCTGTGTATGATGGTTCGAATTTGCACGCAATGAATAAACGTAATCTCTTAATTATTGTTGCCAATTAATGATTATGTAACTTGAAATCAATAATTGTAGGTTATCGGGTCGACCTTTCAGGCCACAGGCCGTAGCCCTGGCCTGACCTTCAGGTCACAGGCCGGAGCCTGGCCTGACTTTCGGCAACCCTGATTTTGACTAACAACAACATTGGTCTCGGTTACGCGTATACGGCGTTTTTATCCAAATAAAGTGGATAAAACGCCCAATTTTTAATTAATTTGTTTGTATTTTCAGTTGCATACAAAAACGATTCTGTTGGATTCCAAGGCTTGCTATTCATGTAGAGCATTCTCCTTGAGCTGCTGTATAACCGTTGTGGAGATTTGAGCAATAAAAATACGGTACTTTGGATCTATGCGGGGTCAAACATTTTATCCATTATTCTATCCACTTTTATAACTTCTGGGGTTAAACCATACAAGTACATTCTCTTGAAAAAGTTTGTGGTATACAGAATCTGAAGACAATAGTGGTATAAAAAGCCCCTGAGGGAAACAAGGGTTGAATGATAAAGAAAGAAAGAAATAGTCCTATATTTAGCATTGCATGCGCAATGTAATGTTCCACAATGTGTGTTTCGTTTTTCCTTATCATTCAACCCTTGTTTCCCTGCTTTTACCACTATTGCCTTCAAATCCTATATACCACCAACTTTCTCACATATCGCATAAGCTATTAATTCAAATATATATTACTGAACTGAATTTCATAACTCATGTAGCAACAGACGTTTTTACACTGGTCACATATGCTACTATCTGAACTTGGTATATAGAATATCATTTATATAGTATGGATGATAAATATTGTTCAGTCCATAAACAATTTACTCAGTTTTATATAAAAGTAGTGATACCAGTGAATTTTTATCTTCTTATATAAGTCTGTTTTCTTCTTGATATGACAGCAACAGGTGTGTCCATCATCTCTTTCTTCATTACAGTACTCTGCAAATTAAAGTCATCTGTGTCAACTCAACTTCACCTCACTCCATGACAACAGATGATGCATTCAGCATGCTTAAAATGTAGGTCCTTCACAAGCAGCTACAATGCTTGTGCCCATCCACCAAAACTGTTTTTAGTGACGATGCGTACTGTAAATGCACCTGACCTCTGCTCAATCAATTAGAGATTGATCATCCAGATTTTAACACAACTCATTTATTTTCTGAGGTTTATGTATGGCTAACTTTAAGGCATTACGTCAACCAATGTTTGCCCCACAACCTGAATTTTAGTTGGAACGTCGTTCTAAATTATGAACAGCACAGGGTCAGGCAATGTTAGACTTCCTGTTCCACTGACTTGGACTTCAGATAATGTCTCACATACATGTTTTGTTTTATGGTAGGTATGTAGTGGCAGAGGATATAGGCATGATAGCATGCGTCCACTAAAATGGAAACAGGCAAATGAGTGCCAGCTGCTCACTATTGGTAGGTAAGGCGACGTGTAGGGGAGTAGTAGGTAAGGGGAGGAGTAGGGGTAGGAGGGGAGCATAGTGATAGGAAAGGGAAAGAGTAGGGGGAGGGGAGTAGGGGTAGTGGTAGATAAGGGGAGTAATTGGGCTCTATTTTAGTGGTAGGTAAGAGGAGGATTAGGCCCTAGTAGTGGTTTTTAAGGGGAGGAATAGGGGTAGTGGTAAGTAGGGAGGAGTAGGGGTAGTGGTAGATAAGGGGAGGGTAGTAAGTAAGGGGAGGAGTATGGGTAGTTAAGGGAGGGGAAGAGTAGTATATGGGAGGAGTGCGGGTAGTAGTAGTAGGTGCAGCTGGAACATGTCGAGAACTCAAAGAAAATAGGGTGCCCACACCACTCACTAAAGTGCAAACCTAATTGCAAAGTGCTATCATAATGCACCTGAATTAAGACTGTCCAGCCCAGCTTGAACACCTTCTGTGCATTTTTGAAATAGCCCCTTTGTCCCCAATACAACTTCTATTAGCTATGATGCCTGTCTCCGCCATTATACACCTATCATTCAGGTCTACTGGTATAGCTCCAAGCTGCATTGTGTGGTTGTAAGAGGCATCATACTCTGACCTAGCAGTATGGTACCTTACCCCAGCTAGAATGCCACAATCTACATTTTAATTGCATCAATAGCACGAATTCCTGTAAGCATTCACATATTATTTTTTGTGCAACGCACCTGCACTAACTTCACTAACAGCTGCATGTGCAGATCTAGTACAGATCTCTCATGGCCAGAAATTGCATGCCTTCATTACTAATTCCTGACGCGTTATGACGTTTTTCCCGTTTCATTACCGTGCACGCGTCCATTGAAATGTATGGAGGATGACACTCTTTTGATCACTGTCACTCAGGAAAAGATGCCCATGACAAGGAAAAAGAACTTTATGATGCAGAGGGTCATAAGGTATGCCTCTATCGTTAAACCAAAAAATTAGCCCTCTTCTTGACGCTTCCTCATCAGAATTTCAGCATTTCCATAGACATGTATGTATTTTGATTTTTAAAATGAGGGTTTTTCAAGACATTTATGCTTCCTGACGAAAGTCCAAATTAGATATCAAAAAGGAAAGACTAACTGCTGTTAGTACAACCATTAGGGCCGGAGTTTGACATATTATGATGTTCATGACCCTTTTACCCTCGCTTCCCTGATGACTTTTATCATTAAGGTTCATTTGTCTTTGTAGATGCCAATATTCAATAATAAATTGACAAATGCCGCGTGTGTGCCCTGCCGCGATGAAGGTTTTCAAACAAGAAGACACAAATCACCGACCACGGTATGAATCCTTGCAACGATGGTTCGATACTTGACAGCTTGTTACACATGTGTCGACTGTTGTGCGTGTGCATGGGTGGCTACCGGTATAGATGCGATTGTACTTTTATTGGTAATAGGCCTACTCGGCTGCTCTGACATTCGTTTTAAGCCCCGTAAGGCGCGATCATGCATTTTCGGAGTGTTTTAGCTACCTATATGTACATGTACATGGATTCTAGAACGGCTTGTTTTAAATTGGTTGCGTTGGTTTTAAACGATTCGATTCCGGCTTACTCACCTAAGGTAGCCTTGTGAGGGTGGAGGAAGGTAGCCTTATGAAGGTGGAGGGAGGTAGCCTTGTGAAGGTGGAGGAAGGTAGCCTTATGAAGGTGGAGGGAGGTAGCCTTGTGAGGGTGGAGGGAGGTAGCCTTATGAAGGTGGAGGGAGGTAGTTTTGTCAAGGTGGACGGAGATTGTTTTGTGAAGGTGGAGGGAGGTAGCCTTATGAAGGTGGAGGAAGGTAGCCTGGTGAAGGTGGAGGGAGGTAGCCTTGTTAGGTGGGGAGGAAGGTAGCCTTATGAAGGTGGAGGGAGGTAGCCTTATGAAGGTGGAGGGAGGTAGCCTTGTGAGGGTGGAGGGAGGTAGCCTTGTGAGGGAGGTAGCCTTATGAAGGTGGAGGAGGTAGTTTTGTCAAGGTGGACGGAGGTCGTTTTGTCAAGTTGGACGGAGGTTGTGAGGTAGTTTTGTCAAGGTGGAGGGAGGTAGCCTTATGAAGATGGAGGGAGGTAGCTTTATGAAGATGGAGGGAGGTAGCCTTGTGAAGGTGGAGGGAGGTAGCCTTTTGTAGGTGGAGGGAGGTAGTTTTGTGAAGGTGGAGGGAGGTAGCCTAGTGAAGGTGAAGGGAGGTAGTCTTGTGAAGGTGGAGGGAGGTAGTCTTCTGAAGGTGGAGGGAGGTAGTCTTCTGAAGGTGGAGGGAGGTAGTCATCTGAAGGTGGAGGGGGGTAGCCTTGTGAAAGTGGTTTTGTGAAGTGGTGGGAGGTAGTTTTGTGAAGGTGGAGGGAAGTAGCCTTGTGAGATAGCCTTGTGGAGGCAGAGGAGAGAGTGCCTTATGAAGGTGGATGGGAGATATCCTTGTGGAACAGTTGGGAAAAGATAATACTTGTAGGCCCTTCTCCCTAGAGATGAGGAATTTGATAGCACACAGCCACTGGGATATGTTTAGTTTGGTTAGAAAAACTCCTTGGTTTGGTTGTACACATAGCACAGACACCAGTTGTCTGCCAGGAGAGGAGGCTTACCTACATGACCACCTGGTATGGACCAGGGACTGGACACAAAGTTTTGCATCTCATGGACTGTGTCAGCCACCCTTCCAACATGCACCTGGTGAAAACACTTCAGCAACAATTCAAATGGAAGGCTTTATGTGGTCTAGCTATATGTACATGGCTCTGCAGATGTATGTAATAGGTGATGTAACAGTTGTGGTGTGGCATTTATATTTATTTGGTTATGTATTGGTTGTGTATGTGTGTGTGATAGTGATAAATGTGGAATGTTCAAGAAGGTATTACATGTACTAGCAGAGAGTGTAGTTGACTCAAAGTCTTTGTGGTCACCTATTTAATTAGGGTGGTGGCATGTGGTCATTAGTTATGGCTGTTATGTAAACGTTTCACATGCATGGCCCTCAGGACTAGTACATACTTGTAGGTTCTATCTAGCATCCTTGCCATTGTGTATGAGTCATGATCACCAGCCTTCATGCCATCGGCCATCGATCTGTTCATTGATGACAGATCAGAGCTGCATCATGGCATCCTTTTTTTGTGCCATTGCTTTAGTATTTGTAGGAGTAAATTATATAGACAGGTGCATGTATGTGATCTTTTCTTCAACTGCATGCCCATGCAAGTCCTGTCATGTGTGTGTATGTGTGTGTGTGTGTATTTGCATGTACATGTGTGTATGTGTGTGTGTATGTGTGTGTGTGTATTTGCATGTACATGTGTGTATGTGTGTGTATGTATATGTGTGTGTATTTGCATGTACATGTGTGTGTGTGTGTATTTGCATGTACATGTGTGTGTGTATGTGCATGTACATGTGTGTGTGTGTGTGTGTGTGTGTGTGTGTGTGTATTTGCATGCATGGTGCATGTTTGTATTTGCATTTGGGTGTGGGTGCGTGTGCATTTCCTTCCAGCCGCTCAATCATCAAAAAGTAGAACACACGGCATAACAAACACACACATCTCAGGCCAACTGCCGAATACGTTTACGGCTGTTCATCCTTCTTGTATACCCTAGCCAAAATTCTGGCGGAGCTGAGTACAGGACTTAACCTCGTAGCAGATATTGGGTCTGGGAAAGAGACTGCTATGGAGTGACCTTGCCTGCCAATTGATCCATATACAGTCATTAATCGACGATATACAGTATAATAGGGCGAGGAGTCCAGCTGTGAATATCCGCCACCATGCATATGTTAATTCTTTAGCTAGTGGAAGGTAATATCCTTAACACTCCTCCACGAGAACTTCCAGCATGTTATCAAAAACAAGCCAGTCGTCGTGGTCAACGCCAGAGCGATGCACATGCAGATGGATACATACATACATAATTATAATATTATATATGGGACAGTGTCCAGCAAAATCGGGCTTGTGGGGTTATAATTTTATCACTATAAAAATTGCACGTTGTACTAAACAACACATCTTCACGATGGTACTACGTTTTCCTTTCAAATTTCGTACACTTGTTACCACACCATTTCTCTGTGTGAAAATCGATTTTTGTGATCTACACATTTTCCGTGCCGTGGATACAACAATTGTTAACACCGCGGGTTAGAATTCCTCATTTCTCCACGTACGAGTGTTGAAAACGCGTCAAATTCGGGTTGCACATAGAGGAGTCCTGTAGCTATTGATTTGTTCTGTTCGTTAATTTCTATATCATTCGTTACAGAGATACAGTTGAACAAACTACGGGCACGTTTTCCCGCTTGATTCGCGCCAATGATTTTGGCAAATCGTGTCCCGCTCAGTGAATGGGAAGGCGGTGATTATATCATTGGCGCGAATCAAGCGGGAAAATGTGCCTGTAGTTTGCTCAACTGTATCTCCGTAACGGATGATTCAGGAACTAACGAACAGAACAAATCAATAGCTACAGGACTCCTCTATGCACACTCCGAATTCGACACGTTTTCAACACTCGTACGTGGAGAAATGTGGATTTCTAACCCGCGGGTTAACGATTGTTGTATCCACGGCACAGAAAAGGTGTAGATCACAAAAATCTATTTTCACACAGAGAAATGGTGTGGGAACAAGTGTGCGAAATTTAAAAGGAAAACGTAGTATCGTCGCGAAGATGTGTTGTTTAGTACAACGTGCAATTTTTATAGTGATAAAATTATAACCCACAAGCCCGATTTTGCTGGACACTGTCCCATATATATATAATTGGGACAGTTTCCGAGAAAATGTCGTTTCGCATATATATGGGAAAGTTTACGAGAAAAGGGACCTAGCGTTTATTATAAAAAGGTATAATAAAAATGCATTACGTTTGATTTGCTATAACTTCCGAACAGTTAGCGTTATCACCTTCCTATTTTTAACACTTCACACTGCACCATTTCTCTATGGTAAAATACATTTTGGAGTCTTGCACTTGCTCCGTGTGAGTATTGCAACGTTCGATACCCCACTGGGTTCAAACCCGCCATAACTTTCGGTAGGAGTAATCAATTCGCTTCAAATTCGGTTTGTAGGTAGAGAGGTCCTATACCTATCGATTTGTTCTGTTCGTTGATTTTTATGCCATCCATTACGGAGTTACAGTTGAACAAACTACGTGCCCATTTTCGCGCTCGATTCGCGCCAATGATTTGGGCAAATTGCGTTCCGCTCAATGTATGGGGAGGCGGGGATTATAACATTGGCGCGAATCAAGCGGGAAAACGTGCACGTAGTTTGTTCAACTGTATCTCCGTAATGGATGGCATAAAAATTAACGAACAGAACAAATCGATAGGTATAGGACCTCTCTACCTACAAACCGAATTTGAAGCGAATTGATTACTCTACCGAAAGTTATGGCGGGTTTGAACCCAGTGGGGTATCGAACGTTGCAATACTGACACGGAGCAAGTGCAAGACTCCAAAATGTATTTTAACATAGAGAAATGGTGCAGTATGAAGTGTTGAAAATAGGAAGTTGATAGCGTTAACTGTTCGGAAGTTATAGCAAATCAAACGTAATGCATTTTTATTATACTTTTTAATAATACACGCTAGGTCCCTTTTCTCGTAAACTTTCCCATATATATAATGTTATAAAAATGCTTCTCTTTTGAATCGCTATATCTTCCGAACGGTTAACGCTATCAACTTCCTATTTTCAACACTTCATACTACACCATTTCCCTATGGCAAAATATATTTTGGAGTCTTGCAATTGCTCCGTGCCAGTATTGCAACGTTCGATACCCCACCGGGTTCAAACCCGCCATAACTTTCTGTAGGGATAATCAAATCGCTTCAAATTCGGTTTGTAGGTAGAGAGGTCCTATACCTATCGATTTGTTCTGTTCGTTAATTTTTATTTCATCCGTTACGGAGATACAGCGGCGCAAAGTTGGTACACGTTTCCCGCTCGAATCGCGCCGTTGTACGTGCATGAACCGCTTCCATACCAAATCACATGAATATGCAACTACTTCCTGTGGGCCGAGACTTGGATAACTTATAGCCACACCCATACTGCGCAAGCTAGATCTGATGGGTAAGTATTTAATGTATTGTCCCTGTCACAGTTTTTATTTTATCTCCTATGTAGATAACGGATCTGGCGAAGACAACACGCTCGCAAGAGTTTCAGTCGGCGGACGAGTTCGAGCGGTACGGATACGACGATCGATATTCAAGATACATTCGACGAGGTGGGGAGATTGAGAACCGTAGTGACGGCGATTATAGTACTGACGATGGTGGTTGTAGGGAGTAAGCAGCTCCTAAATGACTAAGAGCCAGCAGCTCTAGTCTCGTACCCAGACCCTGATTCCCACAGCTGCTGATGGCACCAGCCCCACCCCCACATATGCCTCACTACATTGCAAGTCCAGACAGCAGCCCCGCATAATCAACACCACCAACCCGCACTACCTATGGAACCACCTGCCCATATCAGACCCTACACACGAGCCACAAACTAACCAATGGGGTCAGCCTCCACAATACCAGTGGAGCCACTCCTATCCCTCTCGCTGCAATTGCCCCCACAATTTCAATCAATGGAAGCCACACATCCAATGGACTTACAGCAGAACCTAGCTGACTGTGTCCGGCAGTGTGGCCAGGATGTCACTTGTGTGTCACAGCTGTACCAAGACTGGGATGCCTTCTTGGGCCAGTGGTTTGGTCCTCTGGTTGGCCTAGGACACTACCGCACATTTGAGTTTGATCAAGACCACCCTGGTGTCATGAGGATGGAGACCTTGCCATCAGACACAAACCCCACCGAGGTAACCATGCTGAGGGCTGGAGTGGCCATAAAGGACATTAGGCTTATCAGAGCCAAGTGATGCCACCTGTTATTACCCCCAGTGGATTTCCCTGACGCGGTCACTGTACCTGTACGAGAAGGTGAGGGAATATACGTACGTGACCCCAAGAAACGGGACAAGGTGTGTCCAAAGCCTTCACAAAGCTCAGAGGCCAACTCTTCATATCCATGCGGTAATGCTTCATCCCATGCAGTAGCAGAACTCACTTACCTACTGTTGAGGGTCATGAGTCTGCAGATGACACTCACAGCGAATTGCAATAGCTGTGTTTCTGGCAGGAGAAAATGCAGACCCAGGTCTGAACTAATCCTTGCCTACGAGTGCACTGTACATTTATGTGGCAAGAAGTTTGCCAGTAGCCAGGCCTTGTCCCTGCACAGAAAAAAACACTCACAAGCAGCCTGCTGTTCCAGGTGATGAACACGGATTCCAGTGTTGACAAAGGAAGCCAGGGTCCACCCAAGCGCAGGCCGCGAGGCGTACGCTACAATCTGAAATTGACAGACCATTTTCCTGTTCGGTGTAAGGCAAGACGTACATGTACGGCACCCCAGCCGCACTGTATACTTACAACAAGACCATCAATGGTTCATGACAAATGAACCATATTGTGAGATGCATGCTTGTTTAAGGTCACCTCTGCAGTGTACACCATACATCTGTGTTGTTAAGGGGTTAACTTTGTATACCATGCATCTGTGTCATCAAGGGGTTACCTGTACACCATACATCTGTGTCATCAAGGGGTTACCTGTACACCATACATGTGTGTCATTAAGGGGTTAACTCTGTACACTTTGTGTAAGTGTTGTTAAGGTATCACCTGTACATCATACATTTGTGTCATCAAGGGGTTACCTACATGTATACGTGTACCATACATCTGTGTCGTTAAGATGTTACCTCTATGTACATGTATGGGTTGTTAGGGTATCCCCTGACTGTACACCATACATCTGTGTCGTTAAGGGGTTACCTCTATGTACATGTATGGGTTGTTAGGGTATCAACTGACTGTACACCATACATCTGTGTCGTTAAGGGGTTACCTCTATACACCTTATGTATGTGTCGTTAAGGGGTTACCTCTTGTGTGTACCCCATACATCTGTGTCATCAAGGGGTTACCTGTACACCATACATCTGTGTCGTTAAGGGGTCACCTGTAAACTGTGCATCTGTGTCGTTAAGGGGTTACCTCTGTACACCATACATCTGTGTCATCAAGGGGTTACCTGTACACCATACATCTGTGTCGTACCTCTGTATACCTTATGTATGTGTTGTTAAGGGGTTAATTACCTGTACACCATACATCTGTGTCGTAAAGGGCTCACCTCAGTACACTACCTCTGTACACCATACATCCGTGTCATCAAGGGGTTACCTGTACACCATAGATCTATGTTGTTAAGGGGATACCTCTGTACACCTTATGTATGTGTTGTTAAGGGGTCACCTGTACGCCATACATCTGTGTCGTTAAGGGTTTTTTACTTTTCACGTAATGGTTATGTAATCTATCCGATGCTGTGAAAATCTGGGTCTGGGTACAAGACTAGTGACGATGGTGGTCCCATTTACACCCTGTACTTGTGTCTGTTGTGGGGTCAAATCCATGGTCCCATTTACACCCTGTACTTGGGTCTGTTGTGGGGTAAAATCCATTTACACCCTGTATTTGTGTCTGTTGTGAAATCAAATCCATGGTCCCATTTATACCATGCTTTTGAGGTCAAATCCATGGTCCCATTTACACCCTGTACTTTTGTCTGTTGTGGGGTCAAATCCATGGTCTGATTTACACACTGTACTTTTGTCTGTTGTGGAGTCAAATCCATTGTCTGATTTACACCCTGTGCTTGTGATCAAATCCATGGTCCCATTAACACCCTGTACTCTGTACTTTTGTCTGTTGTGGGGTCAATTCCATGGTCTGATTTAGACCCTGTACTTGTGATCAAATCCATGGTCCCATTTACACCATGTATTTGGGTCTGTTGTGGGGTCAAATCCATAGTTCCATTTACACCCTATATTTGTGTCTGTTATGAAATCAAATCCATGGTCCCATTTATACCATGCTTTTGAGGTCAAATCCATGGTCCCATTTACACCCTGTACTTGTGTCTGTTGTGGGGTCAAATCCATGGTCCCATTTATACCCTGTACTTTTGTCTGTTGTGGGGTCAAATCCATGGTCCCATTTGCACCCTATACTTTTGTCTGTTGTGGGGTCTAATCCATGGTCCCATTTACACCTTGTACTTTTGTCTGTTGTGGGGTCAAATCCATGGTCCCATTTACACCCTGTACTTTTGTCTATTGTGGGGTCAAATCCATGGTATCATTTACACCCTGTACTTGTTATGTTTTGAGGTCAAATCCATGGTCCCATTTACAACCTGTACTGGTGTCTGTTGTGTGATCATAACCATGGTTCCATTTACACCCTGTACTTGTGATCAAATCCATGGTCCCATTTGCACCCTGTAATGACCCAGGGTTCAATCGGGTTGGCTCCCTCACTGCAGGCGGTCAGAATGTCCAGTGCATGGAGCAGTTGCGGATGGAATTATCAAACTGCCAGCAAAAGAGCAATCAGGTGCTAAAAAATCCTACAGGGTCATTGGGGGCACCCACAATAATGCAGCTCTCACACTGCGATAGGAATCGGCACCCCCCACAATATTTGGGGAGCCATCAACTGGATTCACACATGCCCCATTCGCCCCATGGCCCTATCTCCCACTACCTATCCTCCTTTACTGCAAGTTATATCCGAGGCACAGGCCATCCCCTACTCAATAGCACTCTCAGTCCCCACACAACCAGCCCTCCCACCCACCCCTAAACACCCCTCTTACATATGGTGAAATCATACTACCAACAGGCCGGAGAACTGCCAGCTGCCACATTACCAGGGATGAATGGGGTTGTCACAAAACTAGATCTCAGCATGTGGAGTGGAACCTTGAACTGGAGCCAGCCCCAAACACTGGGGCCAGCCACAATGGCCCCCTATCCTAGCCCCACACAGCTCCTCACTGCAAATGCAAATGAAGCCACTACCTATGAAACCATTAACCCCCACACTACAAGAGGACTTACTGGTAGGGAACCATCGTGGAGTTACCAGCTCGCATTGGACAAATGGGGATACCACCACTGGAGCAGCCTCCATTTGTACAGTGTACATGCCTATATTTTTCTCTTCACACATTTTGTGTTGTACATGTAGATCTGAACTACTGTAAGAGACTTAGACATGTACATGTTTGTGCGTGTACAGAATAAATTTTATCTGGTGTGAAGCCATGCTGTTAGTGGTGAATATAGTTACCTGCCCTATCGGTACTGATTGCGGTGGGTCTGCACCCGTGGTAGGTGTATATAGACAACCAAGGATTGCAGAGGGCGTTTTGCCTACTGGGAACTACTGTACGCGAGTAGCGAACCATGGAAGTGCCATTTTGAATGTCACATAAATTGCATGCACGGTCACAGGTGCAATGTGGCACGGTGAAGACATCAGAATTCATGACCACACAAGTGGAGTTAATAGACCCTACAACTTTAATGGATTCATCAACTACCTAGCCCTAGGCTGGTGTTTCTGCAAAAATGTGCTACCGGGTACCGGTAGTGTATTATCATTCCATGTGTTGCTATTCGCGTACAGTAGTAGTTCCCAGTAGGCAAAACGCCCTCTGCAAGCCTTGGTTGTCTATATACTGCAGACCCACCGCAATCAGTACCGATAGGACAGGTAACTATTTCACCACTAACAGCATGGCTTCACACCAGATAAAATTTACTCTGTACATGCACAAACATGTACATGTCTAAGTCTCTTACAGTAGTTCAGATCTACATGTACAGCACAAAATGTGTGAAGAGAAAAATATAGGCATGTACACTCTACAAATAGAGGCTGCTCCAGTGGTGGTATCCCCATTTGTCCAATGTGAGCTGGTAACTCCACGATGGTTCCCTACCAGTAAGTCCTCTTGTAGTGTGGGGGTTAATGGTTTCATAGGTAGTGGCTTCATTTGCATTTGCAGTGTGGAGCTGTGTGGGGCTAGGATAGGGGGCCATTGTGGCTGGCCCCAGTGTTGGGGCCAGCTCCAGTTCAAGGTTCTACTCCACATGATGGGGTCTAGTTTTGTGACAACCCCATTCAACCCTGGTAAAGTGGCAGCTGGCAGCTCCCCAGTTGGCAGCCTGATTACACCATATGTAAGAGGGGTGTTTAGGGGTGGTTGGGAGGGCTGGTTGCGTTTGGACTGAGAGTGCTATTGAGTAGGGGATGGCCTGGGCCTCGGATACAACTTGCAGTAAAGGAGGATAGGTAGTGGGAGATAGGGCCATGGGGCGAATGGGGCATGTGTGAATCCAGTTGATGGCTCCCCAAATATTGTGGGGGGTGCCGATTCCTATCGCAGTGTGAGAGCTGCATTATTGTGGGTGCCCCCAATGACCCTGTAGGATTTCTTAGCACCTGGTTGCTCACTCGCTGGCAGTCTGATAACTCCATCCACAACTGCTCCATGCACTGGACATTCTGACCGCCTGCAGTGAGGGAGCCAACCTGATTGGACCCTGGGCCATTACAGGGTGTAAATGGGACCATGGATTTGATCCTAAACAGACTCAAGTACAGGGTGTAAATGGGATCAAAGATTTGACCCCACAACAGAGGGTGTAAATGGGACCATGCATTTGATCAAATATACAGGGTGTAAATCAGACCATGGATTTGACCCCACAATACACAAAAGTACAGGGTGTAACAACAGACAAAAGTAGCTACTAAAAAACAGCTACTTGGCGCCTGGCGAGCGACATGTTGTTTACATGATGTCAACATATATTGCTGGTGTAGCTTGCCTTAACCACCCTGAGGGGTGTAAATGGGACCAATGAATTGACCCCACAACAGACTCAAGTGCAGGGTGTAAATGGGACCATGGATTTGATCACAAGTACAGGGTGTAAATGGGACCATGGATTCGATCACAAGTACAGGAAGTAAATGGAACCATGGATTTGACCCCACAACAGACACAAGTACAGGGTGTAAATGGTCTAAATCAGACCATCGATTTGACCCCACAACAGACAAAAGTACAGGGTATAAATGGGACCATGGATTTGACCCCACAACAGACTCAAGTACAGGATGTAAATGGGACCATGGATTTGACCCCACAACAGACAAATGTACATGGTGTAAATGGGACCATGGATTTTATCACAAGTCCAGGGTGTAAATGGAATTATGGATTTGACCCCACAACAGACCCAAATACAGGGTGTAAATGGAACCATGGATTTGATCTAAAGTACAGGGTGTAAATCAGACCATGGATTTTACCCCACAACAGACAAAAGTACAAGGTGTAAATGGGACCATGGATTTGACCCCACAACAGACAAAAGTACAGGGTATAAATGGGACCATGGTCTTGACCCCACAACAGACAAAAGTACAGGGTGTAAATGGAACCATGGATTTGATCACAAGTACAGGGTGTAAATCAGCCATGGATTTGACCCCACAACAGACAAAAGTACAGGGTGTAAATGGGACCATGGATTTGACCTCAAAACCATGGTATAAATGGGACCATGGATTTGATTTCACAACAGACACAAATATAGGGTGTAAATGGAACTATGGATTTGACCCCACAACAGACCCAAATACATGGTGTAAATGGGACCATGGATTTGATCACTAGTACAGGGTCTAAATCAGACCATGGATTTGACCCCACAACAGACAAAAGTACAGGATGTAACAACAGACAAAAGTACAGGGTGTTAATGGGACCATGGATTTGATCACAAGTACTGGGTGTAAATCAGACAATGGATTTGACTCCACAACAGACAAAAGTACAGGGTGTAAATGGGACCATGGATTTGACCTCAAAACATACACAAGTGCATGGTATAAATGGGACCATAGATTTGATTTCACAACAGACACAAGTACAGGGTGTAAATGGAATTATGTATTTGACCCCACAACGGACCCAAATACAGGGTGTAAATGGGACCATGGATTTGATCACATGTAAATCAGACCATGGATTTGACCCCACAACAGACAAAAGTACAGGGTGTAAACGGGACCATGGATTTGACCTCAAAAGCATGGTATAAATGGGACCATGGATTTGATTTCACAAATATAGGGTGTAAATGGAACTATGGATTTTACCCCACAACAGACCCAAATACATGGTGTAAATGGGACCATGGATTTGACCCCACAACAGACACAAGTACAGGGTGTAAATGGGACCACCATCGTCACTAGTCTCGTACCCAGACCCAGATTTTCACAGCATCGGATAGATTACATAACCATTACGTGAAAAGTAAAAAACCCTTAACGACACAGATGTATGGCGTACAGGTGACCCCTTAACAACACATACATAAGGTGTACAGAGGTAGATCTACGGTGTACAGGTAACCCCTTGATGACACAGATGTATGGTGTACACAGGTAACCCCTTAACGACACAGATGCACAGTGTACAGGTGAGCCCTTAATGACACAGATGTATGGTGTACAGGTAATTAACCCCTTAACAACACATACATAAGGTATACAGAGGAACGACACAGATGTATGGTGCACAGGTAGCCCCTTGATGACACAGATGTATAGTGTAACGACACAGATGCACAGTTTACAGGTGACCCCTTAACGACACACATGTATGGTGTACAGGTAACCCCTTGATGACACAGATGTATGGTGTACAGGTAACCCCTTGATGACACAGATGCATGGTATACAAAGTTAACCCCTTAACAACACAGATGTATGGTGTACACTGCAGAGGTGACCTTAAACAAGCATGCATCTCACAATATGGTTCATTTGTCATGAACCATTGTTGGTCTTGTTGTGAGCATACAGTGCGGCTGGGGTGCCGTACGTCTTGCCACACACCAAACAGGAAATGGTCTGTCAATTTCAGATTGTAGCGTACACCTCGCGGCCTGCGCTTGGGTAGACCCAGGCTTCCTTTGTCAACACTGGAATCCGTGTTCATCACCTGTGTAATAGTCCGTCACTGCGCATGTCAGCAACCTCTGAACTCTGGTCATGAGATGTGCAGACTGTCTGTCCATTAATGTTGTCTGTAATGTCACTATAAATAGGGACCATTGATTTGTATTTGGTGTGCTTATTATAATATTGTGTCGGCTGCTGTCGGTGCCAACGGGTTGCGAGCGCTCTTTACACTGGCGTAGACGGCAGGATGGCAAACAAGCCATTCCTACTGCCGGAAACTTTCAGCGGAGAGTCTGGGACGAAATGGGACGAATGGATAAACCATTTTGAAAGCTGTGCGGACGTGAACAACTGGACTAAGGATGAAGATAGATTGAAATGGGTACGCGTGCGCCTGGTTGGTAAGGCTCAGACGGCTTTTCGGAGGCTTGGAGAGGATGAGCGAACAGATTACAGTAAGTGCGTTGGTGCATTGAAACGCCGCTTTGATCCAGATAGCAAGCGAACGCTTAAGGTGGTTGAACTTCAGCACAGAAAGAAAGAGAAAGGCGAAGATTGGGCATCGTTCGGTGATGCGCTACGGTTGCTAGCCGATAGCGCTTACCCTGAGTTGGAGGAGAAGGCACGAGAGTGTTTGGCTTTAAACCAGTTTCTTTCCCAATTGGACAACCCACAGGTTGCTTTTGGCGTTAAACAGAAACGACCACAGACGGTTGACGAAGCAGCGCTGGCGGCTATGGAGCTGGAGTCGTACCTTCATCCATGTAAGCCTATGACAGTGGGGTTTTTGCCCATGTCACAGAACACAGCGCCAGCAACTACCGACGAGGATGACGGCACCGCTTCTAGCATTGCTTCCGTGCAGACTAAGACGGACCCAGCTCTGGAGGCGATAAAAGAACTCGTTGAACGGCTGGACCGCTTGGAAAGACTTGTGAGCTCTAAAGCAGGAGGCCAAAAATCCGAATCAAAGAAATGGAATGCACGTAAGCGAGATTCAATAGTTTGTTGGAACTGTGGGGGGAAAGGGCATGTTGCTCGCGAATGTGCAACTCCTAAGCAACACGAACAGCAGGAAAACTTCCTCCCCTCCGTGCAAAGGGCCAAGCACGAGAGGGGGCCAAGAGGGCCCCTGAATTAACAGTCCCAGCATTGTCCATTGCTTCCGAAATAAGTTACCGTTTGAAAGGATACATAGCATCAATCCCAGTTCAGTTCGTAGTAGATACCGGGGCGTCTGTTTCACTCCTTAGTACAGCAGTTTGGCACAGGGTATCAGCTAATAAACACATGGAGCTAAAAGAATGGGGTGGTAGCAGTAGGCTGGTTGGTGTGAATGGATCACCTCTGCATGTACAGGGCATTGTGTTGGTCCACCTGACATTGTCTAAAAACGTGGTGTTTGAAAACAAGTTTCTTGTTGTGGAGGGAATGACTGTTGAGGCAATATTAGGGCTGGACTTTTTGGAAACATTCAAATGCATGATAGATAGTGGGGACAGGAAAATCAGTTTTCCAAATGAGAAACTTGTTCTCCCACTGTTAGATGTGAACCAAAAAGTGAGCAAAACTGTGGGTTTGTTTTTACAAAGGAAACTAACCATCCCAGCAGAAAGTGAGGTAGAAGTCATGGTAGATATTGCATCAGGTGGTGTAGGGGACACTCCTGTAGTAGGCACATGGTTAGTTGAGAGGGGTCAGACAGGACGCTGTGATGTTTTGGTGGCCCGTGCTGTGGTCTGTCCAACAGGATCTACTGTCCCCCTTCGTGTATTCAATCCACATAAGGAAGCAGTGAGACTGTGGAAGGGTTTGGAAATTGCACAGATGGAGCCTTTGGACAAAGACCCACCCATTTCCAGCGATACTCACCTCTTAACAATATCAGCAGTGACTGAGGTATCTCCAAGTGAGCACAAGGTATTGTGGGACATTGTTTCCACTATTACTCATCTCAGTAATTCAGAGAAGGAATTGCTGTTTGTGTTACTTATGGAATATGCCGATGTGTTTAGTTTTCACTCTGATTTGGGACGCACAAACCTCACAAAGCATCACATTGACACAGGTGACTCTCAACCCATCCATCAACTGCCCCGTCGTGTCTCCCCAGCCCGCCGCCAGGAAGTGAGACAGCTTCTAACTGAGATGCTGAAAAATGACATCATACAGCCTTCTAACAGTCCATGGTCATCACCTATTATATTGGTACGTAAAAGGGATGGATCCACACGGTTCTGTATAGATTACAGAAAAGTTAATTCTGTGACTAGAAAGGATGCCTACCCACTACCTCGGGTGGATGACATTTTGGATACATTAGGGGGTTCTAAGTGGTTCAGCACCTTAGATCTTAAGAGTGGGTACTGGCAGGTTGAAGTAGATAGCAGCAGTAGGGAGAAAACAGCATTCACCACATCAGAAGGTCTATATGAGTTTAAAGTAATGCCTTTTGGGCTCTGTAATGCGCCTGCCACATTTCAAAGATTGATGAACCGGGTTTTGTGTGATGTGAACTGGGTTGAATGTTTGGTGTATATCGACGATACTGTGGTGATAGGTCGGACCTTTGAACAACACCTATCCAATCTGGGTACTGTTTTGTCTCGACTAAGACAGGCAGGCCTTAAACTTCAACCAGCAAAGTGCAAGCTGTGTCAAAAAGAAGTACGCTTCTTAGGGCATGTCATATCTGAAAATGGTATTGCAACTGATCCTGAAAAGACTGCAGTAATTGCAACGTGGCCTGTTCCTGAGAGTAAGAAGAATATCCAACAGTTCCTGGGACTTGCTAACTATTACAGAAGATTTATTAAGGATTTTGGAACTACAGCAAAACCATTGCAGCGGCTGTTGGAAAAGAACATTGCATTTGAGTGGACCCAGCAGTGTCAGGGTGCCTTTGATCACTTGCGTAAGTGTTTAATGACAACCCCAATCCTTGCTTTTCCTGATCACTCTAGGCACTTCATGTTGGACACTGATGCAAGTGATACGGGTATTGGTGCAATTTTGTCCCAAGTACAGGACGATGGGGGTGAGGCTGTAATAGCGTATGCAAGTAGATCTCTGAGTCGGCAAGAGCAAAGATATTGTGTCACTCGTCGGGAGTTACTAGCAGTTGTTGAGTTCATTCACCATTTCCGACACTACCTTTTAGGTGTTCACTTTACTCTCCGAACAGACCATGGTTCCCTGGTGTGGATCCAAAACTTCAAAGAACCAGAGGGGCAGCTAGCTCGTTGGCTTGAGCGGCTACAGGAGTACACATTTACAGTGGTCCACAGACCTGGTAACCAGCACACGAATGTAGATGCCTTATCCAGGGTGCCATGTAATCAATGTGGTAGAGTTACACATGTGTACAGTCCTGCCCATCTCGCTGCTCAAATTGGCATTGTCTCTCAGGGCCATTCTGCAGCTGATGTTCATGACCAGCAGCTCAATGATTCATCAATTGGTCCGGTACTGAAGGCAAAAGAAAGTGGTGCTACTCCTAACCTGGATGAAGTAAAAACATGGAGTCGGGAGAGTCGTCAACTTGTGCAGATGTGGTCATCCTTGAAAGTAGACAATAGCGTCTTATGGCGATTGTGTATTGATGGGCGATCTCAACACCTGCAGCTAGTGTTGCCTTCTGTTGTCAGAGAAAGTGTACTCCAAGACCTTCACAGCGGTTCCATGGGGGGACATGTAGGTGAAAGTAAGATGATACATCTGGTTCGTGAGCGATACTACTGGCCTGGCTGGAAAGAGAGTGTGAAGGAGTGGTGTAGAAAATGCAGAACATGCAGCACAAGGAAAATGGCACCACCTAGTAAAAGGGCACCCCTTCAGACCCTGCAGGCTGGATACCCTTTACAGATTGTAGCAGTGGATATACTTGGCCCCCTTCCGGTGACAGCTCAAGGCAATAAGTATGTACTGGTAGCATGTGATTGTTTTACTAGGTGGGTTGAGGTTTATGCTATTCCGAACCAGTAGGCATTAACTGTGGCCAAAATGTTGGTGGATGAAATGTTCTGTCGCTTTTCTCCCCCTGAGCAGTTACACTCCGATCAAGGAAGGCAATTTGAGGCAGATTTGTTGAAGGAAGTCTGCACCCTGCTTCAGATACACAAAACCCGTACAACGGCCTACCATCCTCATTGTAATGGGTTAGTAGAGAGGTTCAATAGAACATTGTTAGACATGCTATCTACAACGGTTAAGGATCATAAGATGGATTGGGACCAGTGTATACGGAGGGTGTGTTTAGCATACAACTCGAGTGTGCATGCATCCACAGGATACTCCCCTTTTTATTTGATGTATGGTCGTCAAGTAAACCTACCTGTTGACCTGATGTATGGCTCAACCCCACACGAAGCCTGCACCTTGGGTGATTATGCACATACGTTGCGGAACAATCTCACAGAGGCATATGTGTTGGCTCGAAGGAAAGGTATTACTGAGCACAACCGACAAAAGGCTTTGTACGATGTCAAAGTGCATGGTGCTCCGTACCAAGTAGGTGACTGGGTATGGCTACATTCACCAGCGGTGCCTCGGGGTCAATGTAGGAAATTACATCATCCCTGGACTGGGCCTTTTAAAGTGATTGAGTGCATTGGGGAATGTGACTATAAGATTAAAAGCAAGAATGGAAAAATGATTAGAGTGGTGCACTTTGATCGTCTTAAGCCATTTGTACCAGGTACAAGAACTGAGACGTTCCTGGGACCACCACCAGAAAATCCAGACGAAAATGAGGCACTTTTGGAGTTTGCACCTGTGGGAAGCAACATAGAAGTCCTTGATGGAATAGGGGAGCAGGTACCTCAGGAGTTACTACCACATGAAGAACCTGCAGAAGATGAGGCTGCCCATGCTGATCAACCTGCAGAAGTACAGCACAGGTATCCCCAGCGAACACGAAGACCACCCGATAGATACTGACCTTCTGGAAGAGGGAGTGGTGTAATAGTCCGTCACTGCGCATGTCAGCAACCTCTGAACTCTGGTCATGAGATGTGCAGACTGTCTGTCCATTAATGTTGTCTGTAATGTCACTATAAATAGGGACCATTGATTTGTATTTGGTGTGCTTATTATAATATTGTGTCGGCTGCTGTCGGTGCCAACGGGTTGCGAGCGCTCTTTACACCTGGAACAGCAGGCTGCTTGTGAGTGTTTTTTTTTGTGCAGGGACAAGGCCTGGCTACTGGCATACTTCTTGCCACATAAATGTACAGTGCACTCGTAGGCAAGGATTAGTTCAGACCTGGGTCTGCATTTTTTCCTGCCAGAAACACAGCTATTGCAATTCACTGTGAGTGTCATCTGCAGACTCATGACCCTCAACAGTAGGTAAGTGAGTTCTGCTACTGCATGGGATGAAGCATTACCGCATGGATAGGAAGAGTTGGCCTCTGAGCTTTGTGAAGGCTTTGGACACACCTTGTCCCGTTTCTTGGGGTCACGTACGTATATTCCCTCACCTTCTCGTACAGGTACAGTGACCGCGTCAGGGAAATCCACTGAGGGTATTAACAGGTGGCATCACTTGGCTCTGATAAGCCTAATATACTTTATGGCCACTCCAGCCCTCAGCATGGTTACCTCGGTGGGGTTTGTGTCTGATGGCAAGGTCTCCATCCTCATGACACCAGGGTGGTCTTGATCAAACTCAAATGTGCGGTAGTGTCCTAGGCCAACCAGAGGACCAAACCACTGGCCCAAGAAGGCATCCCAGTCTTGGTACAGCTGTGACACACAAGTGACATCCTGGCCACACTGCCGGGCACAGTCAGCTAGGTTCTGCTGTAAGTCCATTGGGATGTGTGGCTTCCATTGATTGAAATTGTGGGGGCAATTGCAGCGAGAGGGATAGTAGTGGCTCCACTGGTATTGTGGAGGCTGACCCCATTGGTTAGTTTGTGGCTCGTGTGTAGGGTCTGATATGGGCAGGTGGTTCCATAGGTAGTGCGGGTTGGTGGTGTTGGTTATGCGGGGCTGCTGTCTGGACTTGCAATGTAGTGAGGCATATGTGGGGGTGGGGCTGGTGCCATCAGCAGCTGTGGGAATCAGGGTCTGGGTACGAGACTAGGGCTGCTGGCTCTTAGTCATTTAGGAGCTGCTTACTCCCTACAACCACCATCGTCAGTACTATAATCGCCGTCACTACCGTTCTCAATCTCCCCACCTCGTCGAATGTATCTTGAATATCGATCGTCGTATCCGTACCGCTCGAACTCGTCCGCCGACTGAAACTCTTGCGAGCGTGTTGTCTTCGCCAGATCCGTTATCTACATAGGAGATAACGAATAAAAACTGTGACAGGGACAATACAATAAATACTTACCCATCAGATCTAGCTTGCGCAGTATGGGTGTGGCTATAAGTTATCCAAGTCTCGGCCCACAGGAAGTAGTTGCATATTCATGTGATTTGGTATGGAAGCGGTTCATGCACGTACAACGGCGCGATTCGAGCGGGAAACGTGTATCAACTTTGCGCCGCTGTATCTCCGTAACGGAAGAAATAAAAATTAACGAACAGAACAAATCGATAGGTATAGGACCTCTCTACCTACAAACCAAATTTGAAGCGATTTGATTATCCCTACAGAAAGTTATGGCGGGTTTGAACCCGGTGGGGTATCGAACGTTGCAATACTGGCACGGAGCAATTGCAAGACTCCAAAATATATTTTGCCATAGGGAAATGGTGTAGTATGAAGTGTTGAAAATAGGAAGTTGATAGCGTTAACCGTTCGGAAGATATAGCGATTTAAAAGAGAAGCATTTTTATAACATTATATATATATATGCGAAACGACATTTTCTCGGAAACTGTCCCAATTATATATATATATAAGGACGGAATCGCCCATGCATCTTAACGAGCGAGTCTCGTAATCACACCTATATGTAGTAGCTACTCCACAGCAGCGGTTCTATTAGCTCGACCTTCGCGTTATGGGGGTTTCAAGCCTATCCAGTTGAAGTTCGATGTTGTACGTCTGGCTAGCGAGACTAGCGTATACCAAGAATTAGATTGATAGCGAGTGTAGAGCTATTATATCCACAATACTATCAGATGGGTACAAATCTTGGTATAGGCTTGATACCCGACCCTCCGCCAAAAGGCTACGCCCAACTACTACAATGGATCAATAACAGATCACGTGACCTTCAGAATGCATCGAATGGCAGGGGCACGAGTACAACTAAATGTTTTGAGTTGCGCATGCGTATACTTAGATAGCTTTAGTTTGGAAGGATTTTATGTAACAGCGATGCCTATTCCTAACTTCCCTGCCATGCAGACATACAATGCATTTATTAAAAGACAATAACAATAATATTTTTTAATAAATTAATTAGCAGTTTTAATAACGTGATAAATCTCTAAAGTACCTAGTGAGTTTAATGGTGCAATTAGATTTTTTTTAATCACAATCGTACGCCGAGTTATGCATCGATGTCCACAATTTCTGGACATGTTGTGTACTGCAAACGCATGTTATTTGATATCCAGTAATGTGGATGTACTCATTATTCGTTACCGATCGCTAATATATTACCGATCTGTCTGATCTATGCTTTGCGCAGGGCAATCCCAGGGTTGTCCTGATCTATTGTACCACAAACCATGGATCCAGGGTTTGCGCAGGACAATCCCGGGATTGGGAAAATTAATTCACGCTTTGCACATAACATATCCATTGTACTCACAATCAAGAAGCGTTTTTTGTCCCTGTGAAAGGCCAAAAGATCGGATTGAGATGCAATATTTAAATCTGACGGATTGCAGGCAGTGGCGGATCTAGGAATGGGGCTATAGGGGGGGGGGGGGGGGCGGTTGGTTGGAGGGGCGGCCGGGGGCGGGGCCCACCCACTCACCAGCAAGGGGGTATGGGGGAGCCCTGTAAGCTCCCCCATCGGGGCCTGGGGCGGAGCCCCAGAAGCTTTCACATTTTTCGCTTCAAAGCCGCTAATAATCAGCGTATTCGCAGCGCAGTGAAAGGTGGTTCCCCCGCCTCCCCGGGGAGGGGCACCCCTCCCGGCCAGCTAGGGGCACGGGGGAGCGCTGTAAGCTCCCTCATCGGGGTCTGGGGCGGAGCCCTAGAAGCCAACGCTTTTTTTGTAGAAAACCCCCCAAAACAACGCTAAAACTGTAACCAGGTTCATTTGTTTTGAGACCTTGCCTCTGCGCATGTAATATAAAATACAAAACGGCTATAGTGCAGCCAAGGCCACTTTTGGTAACCGTTGTACACTGGGTAGCCTAGCTTGAGCTAGCTCTCGCGATCGATTTGAAGACCACTTGCATGTCATTAACTATAGCAGCAATTGCTCAGCTATAATTGACATTCGCGCTTGTGAACCTATTAGTATAATTTTTTTTTTATTGTTGTGATAAAGTGCAGCGGCCATGGCCGCTGCTGCCGCCCCAGCTCCTACGCCACTGCCTATGCACATGCAGGCGAGATTTCGAAGGAACGTTCGCGGTTATTAAATAAAATTTCCGGTATTAGATTAAATTTCGTAATCACTGAAACTTTTAAGAAATTGCCGCCCACACACACACACAAAAGGTGTGCTTTCTAGATGCGCGTGCGTTACGTACGGTAGGAAGTGCGCGCGCACGCTGTGTGTGTGTGTGTGGGGGGGGGGGGGGGGCGGCAATTTCATGACAGGGGCGGCATTTAATATGAATGGGGGGGGCGGCCGCCCCCCCCAGGGCTATGCTAGATCCGCCACTGATTGCAGGTTTACAATCGGATCAGATTCGGAATACATGATAACATCGGCATCCGAATTAATATCTGATCAGTGTAGCCTGAGGCTGAGAAATTTATTAACGTGTGCAATAAAACTGGTGAGTGGAGACGATATTGTTGTTGTGGGATAGATGGAAAGGAATAAGCATTTTCGAATTCTGTTCCAGGGTAGTGTTAGTCGGAAGCATAAGGTACCGAGATCGATATCTCAAGAAACGTTAAAATACTAATAAACAGTAAAATACATGAAAATATAGCCACGATAACTCTAGGATCTTCCTGAACACATGATCAAAATAAGATAGAGTAGTATCATTGAACCCTAGTCCACTTCTTCACTTCACCCGTGAGTCAAAGGCTATAGACGTGCCTAGTCTTGTTCCCAGACCCTATTTATTGAGCAAGGTAAACAACGCTACCAAGCAAGCGCTGAAATCTCGGCGGCACCAATCAGATTATAGCACTGTATAAAAAGGGCTGTTTTCAGATGTCTCACATGTGTCGAAAGGTTGACTATATATTTTGATACCCAGTATGCGCAGGAAAGAGAATAAATTATCATGGGAAATCTAACACATAAAAACCTTGCCCTATTACAATGCCTTGCCGTGCCGTAACCAAAAGCCTGATTGTAAAGGCATGACTTTCTTTACTTCATTGCTGAACTAGAGAATTATACATGTACCACACTATTTTGTATGCTATACGATGTACATGTAAGTGCATGGGGCATCTGTACATATGTTGATATTGTTTATAGGCATTCTGGCTTTTAGAGCAATGATTTCATTTATGCAATGTGTATACAAACTGTATAAATGGTATAGTCACACATAAACTGCTATTGTATAAATGGTTTAGTCACACATAAACTGCTATTGTATAAATGGTATAGACACACATACATGTAAACTGCTGTTGCATAAATGGTATAGTCACACATAAACTGACCATAAATAAGTTCATGCCAAATGTAAATCTTTCACACTCACACCATTTAAGACAGGAAATATAAGTTGGTGGTAGTATTGAGAATTGTAACATCAGTGCCGGTTCATTGGGTTGCTGATGATTAGCTCATGCATTCTAGCATCAGTAACATCATCATCATCTATAGCTGCCTCCCTTTTTTTCATGCCCAAGTACTTCTGCATCAATAGAGACAGTGTGCTTGCAATTTGGACTTTTCTTGGTTCATCCAAGAAGTGCCATATTAAGTACCCCACAATGTAGACCAAAGGCAGGCTGGTTAGGATACTCAAGATAACTACCACAGCATTTGAGGTTACAAGTTTATTAAAGCTGTTGCTGGCTTGCAGCATGTATTCATTTAAAGTGCTGATGAAGATAAGATTGGTAAAGAAGAGAATATCGATGTAATTGTAAGCAGCTACTTTGTATGGTTGTAGAAATGCAATCAGCACAACCATTGTGACACAGACAAGTTGCTGACATATAAGCTGCAAGCTTAGTGTAGGCAGGAGCACTAAAAGCACATTGACAATAAGGCGAAAGAAGAAATATGCACTTGCAAAATAGCGCCTGTTGTCATGAAAACAACCTTGAAATGCATCAAGAAAAATGTTCACCTTATCAGCAGGGTAGTATTTCATTATTAAGGGCACTCGATTGACGCATTTCTCAAATAGACGCACAGGGAATCCAAGCAGTATTATGGGAAGCACAATGATTAGAATAGAGATTATGGATGAAGGTAGAACATATCTCCAATCACCTGCATCATACTGAGCTGCATAATAGAGCCTTGTTATACCAACTGTTGTGCCACTTGAATCAATAAAATGCACTCGGCTGAGGATCTTTGAAGCGGTTACACTCACCTTGTTATAAGACAGTAGTAGAAGAGCTGCAAATGCCATAATAGGTGACACTTTGATGGCTTTAGTGCATGCTAAATTTTTAGCGCGCGTTTTGTTGCATTTGCAGAGCTTAGATATACATGTCAGCTTTGCCATCTGGTAACACGCTATCACCATCAGGATCATCACACAAGGCACAATAGCCACCACATAATTAAGTTCAATGGCATCAAGTGTATTGAGCTGTGTTCCCACGCAGAATGGGTCCAAAAGGTATGCAAAGAAATCCAAATTGAATATGCGATATACAAAAGAGCAAATTTCAAAGAATGTGTTCACCCCACTACTGATGCTAAGCTGGCCATTAATGGTTGTATCAAAGTTGGTTACAATAGCCTGGCTGAATAGTATAAATGCATTGGCAGGACCAGTGGTGAGCTGAACATTGAAGAAGATGATGACTAGGAAGAACAGCACTAAGGGAACATACACTATTCCTATGTGCTTAAAGATGTTTCCGATTACCTGAGATGAATTACAAGGCACACATGAGTATGCATCATCATTGATGGATGGCGCATATGATCCACTGCACTCACCACACAACACACCCATTCTGTTTGCAGCACAAACTGCACTGCCTAATTCATCTGCTTGCATAGGAAGTGTCACATACCCATCTGGCAATTGGACAACAGCTGTACTGGCATTGCTTGATGTGCTGCCTGTACCTGACCTGCAGAAGCCTTGAGGACATACTGCTACCACCAGTCCTGCTGAGCTTGCTTCGGGGACAAACCCAATCCAATATCCTGCTTTTATCAGAGTGGAAGCATTGCCAGAGTTGTAGCCCAAACAGAGGAGTACCGAATTAAATGTCTTATTGGGATCACACAGACAGATGGCACTAGAGCCATTTGATTTTTGTGACATACCAGGAGGACATGGGAGGAGCTGTACTGGTATTTTACTGTGCCAGTGTCCCATTAGAGATCCATCCAAGTTCAGAATAACAGTCTGATTATTACCATTCCCATTTAACTGCACAAATCCGTCTGACACAAAATAAAATCCAGGGTCTACCATAGCTACTTGCTGAGGATCCTGACTACTAATGGTAGCTGTAAATGCTGTATATCTTAGAATGTCCTTCCCCAGCTCATCAGACATACTGATAGGCAGCTTATATGGCAATCCAGGAGAAGTTTGAACAGTGCTGATGACTGACAGCTTCCCAAATCCTGTTCCTATTTCATCAGCACAGCTATCGTCATAGTCCCAGTATGTGTGGTTCCAGCAGAAAACAGTTTGACTTTGGCTAGGTGTTGCTGTGAATAGAGAACAAGGAAGTATGGATGTTGAATAAATTGAGTCTCCACTAATGCTAGCACTGTTGTTTCTGAACACAAAATGTGCTACCCACTGGTCAGGGGGTAAAAAATGATCATTGTATTGAATGAAACAATTTGGGTAGAGTGGAAAGCTTTCTCTTTCAACATATGAATTGTATATTGCTCCTCCATAGCTGGATGCAGTGTTACCCACAAACTTTGCATAAGTATAATTACTAATCAGTACTGAGGCTGCACCCTGGAGGGATATGGCACCTCCCCTGTCACCTGTGTTGTTGAGGAATGATATATTGCATGAAGTGAAGTCCACATAAGTGCTCACTGCTGCCAAAGCTGATCCACTGTTGTGCTGAAATACTGTGACATCATAAAACCTGACAGGTATCCCATTGAGGTACACTGCTCCAACACCAATATAGGTTTTCTGAGTTGAGAGCAACATAAGAGCCATACATTGCTGATCCAATCTCGGCCACATTACTTTCAAATGAGCAGTTGAGGAGTAAGATTTTAGGAACGGAGTCCCCTATGTCTAAAAGTGATGGCAATACAGTGATTGCCCCTCCAGTGAATGCTATGTTATTAACAAAACTCGAGCTGCTTAGGGTAAAGTTATTTGCTGCAATTTTCAAGTTGTAGCTTGATTTATAGTAAGCCAGATGTAGACCTCCTCCATCGATGGTTGCTGAATTGCCTAAAAAAAAACTTTCTATTTCAATAACATTTCCCGCTGCTGCGTCCTGAAACTCTGCGTACATCCCTCCTCCCCAGTCAGCACTGTTGTTTTCAAATGTGCAGTTAGACAGCCTGATCGTATTGCCAGAGGCGCTACCTTTGAAGAACAAAGCGAGGCCACCTCCTTTGCCAAATATGTCATGGTTGCACTCGTAGGGGATGATAAATGTAGGGCTATTTGCTGAACCATCGTCTGCCACGTTTTGAGAGAAAGTACAGTTAGTAAAATAGTATACCGACCCCGTGTTGTGTTGTAGCGTCAAAGGAGAGCAGGTACCCCCCGGAACGGAATAGGTGAATTCAATACAAAACCCCCCACCCCCAGGAGTTCCGCTGTCCTGTACGACGTTGTTGGAAAATACGGAGTTCGATATGAGGTTTTGTCCTGTAGTGTCGTACATGACGACGCCCATACCAGCAGAGTTAGCAACTGTGACATTAAGCAAGCTGACGGAATCACAGAGGTAGAAGTATAGTGCAACTGAGAACTTTACGAGTATGTAGGGACTGTCAGCGTCGCTCAGGTTCCGGCTGGTACTGTTACGCAGAGCGCCACAGCCGAGGAAAATCACATTCTCGATTAAAAGGAAAGAGACGTTTTCAAACGACAAGCCGCCATTCACCGCACACCTCACAGTGGACGAAGTGCCGTTGCTCGCTATTGTGACGTTTCGAAGGTTCGCGATGGTGTTGACTCCGGCAGCGAGGGAGTGCTCACCACCGCTGAGCAAATAGAGCGTAGAATGATTGCTGTACTGCAGGGCGTAACCCAAAGTCGCACACCGAACGCCAGAGAAAGGGACGAGGCACCGTGGGTCGTCTTTTCCGCTAGACAGGTCGACTGAAATGATGATACCGCTTCGGTCACTTAGGCATATTTTGATAACAACCAACTGAACAAGGATGAAACTCAACATCACATCGCTGCACGCGCACGGTGACATGCCGATGACATGTAACGTACCCCACAGCATATAACTGAGGTACGTTACTATACTGTGTTACTGTATATATAAACCGAAAAGTACCTATAGCAGTGGCGGATACGGGGGGGGGGGGGGGGGGGGGGGGGCAAACCCGGCCTATGCCCCCCCTAACTAATAAGGATACGCCTCCTGTCCATTGTAATGAATTTAATTACATGTCATCAGCGCCGCACTGTCTTAGCTCTTGCAGGCGCTAGACCTGTCGTACGTGCTAAGTATCACCCCTGACACGTGGCACTTTTTCTATTGTGCTTTTGAGCGTTCAGTTCGTACATTCGTTCAGCGTTCAGTTCGTACATTCGTTCAGCGTTCAGTTCGTACATTCGTTCAGCGTTCAGTTCGTACATTCGTTCAGCGTTCAGTTCGTACATTCGTTCAGCGTTCAGTTCGTACATTCGTTCAGCGTTCAGTTCGTACATTCGTTCAGCGTTCAGTTCGTACATTCGTTCAGCGTTCAGTTCGTACATTCGTTCAGCGTTCAGTTCGTACATTCGTTCAGCGTTCAGTTCGTACATTCGTTCAGCGTTCAGTTCGTACATTCGTTCAGCGTTCAGTTCGTACATTCGTTCAGCGTTCAGTTCGTACATTCGTTCAGCGTTCAGTTCGTACATTCGTTCAGCGTTCAGTTCGTACATTCGTTCAGCGTTCAGTTCGTACATTGCGAATTTCAATTTCAATTGCCGTCAGGAAAGTAGTAGATCTGTGGAGTCCGCCGTCATCCGGATCCCATGGCCAAGCGTCAGCTGACCATAATCATTGCTGAAGTGTTTGCGGCGTGCAAAAAGTGTACAGTGTATGTGCCAATGAATCATTAATCATACGAGTGAGACTTTACTATATTTTGTAGTGAAGAAAGCAGAGTCCATTCTTGAGTGCCTAACCCTAAAAACACCAGTGGCTAGGGTTTTGGAGCGGAGATGATGGTGCTTACTGCGCTTTCCCAGACACCCTGGCAAGTTCGGAGGGGCACGCCCCCATTCCCATCCCTATATGCAGGGTTGCCGAAAGTCAGGCCGGGGTCCGGCCTGTGACCGGCCGGTCTGACAGCCCCGGCCTGTCAGATCGGCCTGCCAGGTCGATATTACTAATACATTCATAGCTAATTGATAATTTGTATGAATGGCCTTGAATGTTGTTCAGACTCATTTGTGCTGCGCACGAATCCACTTCAGGTACTCCACTTTTATCAGATGTGCTTCCTCCAACCCTGATCTTTGCATACATAATCCAGACGAATTCGTAATTACCGTAGAGTATTGGCGCCCCCCCCCCCCCCCTCCAAAAAAAAAAAAAAGGTCCCGTGTTTAAACGAGCGTATCGACGTAATCATGAACGCAGCTGCGTGAGCTGCGTGCCATACTTTAAACTCCTGCTGGAGTGCCAGTTCTTTCCTGAAATGTTTAAACGGGTACGCGGAAGTTTTAAAGATTACGTCGATATACGTTTGTTAAACACGCGGTACTCTAAAATATTCGTCAGGTTGGAATTCCCACTAAGTAGAAAACAAAACACTAACTCTACTTCCATTGTTTGTTCGCATTTCAAGGTGTACAGAGTCTAGATATCTCTCATATAAAAGAACTCTAGCTGCTAAAAGCTAAAAAGCCCCCACTTGAACAGTGTTTTACAATGAAGGTTCCCCCATTATCTGTGTCATGCACCACTCATATTTTATGTCATCTGTTGTTCACAACTCCATGCATGAGTTGCACTTGCAACCTTATACATGTAAGTACATGTTCATTTTTGGTAATGACAACGTGAGTTTCTCATTCTCGTGCACAACTGACCATGCTAAAGAACTCCATTATTCGCATGACTTCTCTAATGCATCATGTACATGTTAATCACTTGGAACAGGAATCTATAACCCACATCAATGAAGCTGTCCAGTACATCTCCCACCCCCATCCCCACCCCCACCTCATTCACCTCCATAAAAATGGTTGGTAGTATATGTAATGTCAGTGGAACACTTGACACAGAAATATGCTTGGGCCTTTATCTCTATATGTGATCAGGCATGCAGTTTACATTTATGTACATGTATGTATTATTTGCACTTCCAATACTGCCAATGCCACACATGCAGAGTCAGTAATCCTTCTTAACTGAGACAGAGCACCCTGAAATCAGTCAAAGCTGTGCATCTATATATGATCTCTGATAACAAATGCATGTAATTGCTGGCGCATGCATTGGTGTGACAATCTACTCCCCCTTTGTGGGCGGATCCCGGCCTGTCAGGTGAGAGTCCGGCCTGCCAGGCCAAGCGGACAGTCCGGCCTGGCAGGCCGACCTGTCATGCCGGGCTGGCCTTCGGCAACCCTGCCTATATGCCCCCCCTAACACAAAATCCTGTATCCGCCCCTGTATAGCTATACCCCGTTTACACGACACAATTTTTCCGTGCCAGCACGATACGCTACGGCTCGGCACGGTACGGTTCGGTTAAAATTTGACGTGTAAACCCTGCACTGTTAAAAAAAGGGTGTTGCCACAACACCCTTAGGGGTGTTCGTACGCCTGTTTAGGAATAACACCCTATGGAGTGTTGTGGTAACCGCTCAAGGGTGTTAGAGCCAACACCCCTGAAGTGTAGCCAGTACAATGGGTGTTGATACAGGTATCAATAGTTCGTGCATGCACCGTAATCTTATGATACAACATAAATTGATCTTAATAAACTATACAACAACAGTTGCATGATGATTTTAATAAAAAGCAATATCAATAAATACAATCATACAACAAAACTATAAACATGTCTTTAGGGCCTATGCGACGATCGAGTAGTCCTGGAGTGTTTCTCTGCATCCTTCGGACACTAAACAAACGGAGAAAACACAATATATAATGGTCAGATTCCAATATGAGACATGTCTAACCTTTTTAATTGAATCTTGGGGCAGCCCTCAGTCCGACGATGGTCATGTTCGCTAAGTGGATCGGTGGCAATAACAGCGTCAATCGTACCGATTGTTAAGCTTACCTGGAAGGCTTGCTAGAGCCAGCGTGTCATATGACCTTTGTAAGGTAAGGTAGGGCGTTATTTAGCGCTACAAGGTACTTACCTGCCTTATGCAGTGGCTCATTATAGTGAGGTAGCGTAGCGAGCGGTAGTAGCAGAATTTTCCTTAGCTAGACCGTATAAACAGGCATTCCGGTCCGATCGCGAACTGCTGTTCTCGATGAACTCTCTTCAAAGCGCTCAACTCGTCTTACTCAAAATTGATGCATCACTCAACGCTGGAACAAAACAAATAGCTTACCAAAAAGTCGGAACTTATCTGTTCCTGAATAACAGAACGTGTTTCTAAAGGTCACGCATGCGCAATGAAATATATTTTTAGCATGCCGTACATATTTATATAATTATTACAATTGTAAATACACGTTGAGGAAAGCTATACAGGACTTTTGAGTAGTTCCAATTGCAAAAAAAGCGCACTTCTCTCAGAGTGTATTTGCTGTCCAACAGTATTTCTGTGTATGTGTGTATGTGTATGCACACATATACACAGCTATACACATACACACATGTGCATGTCTGATAATGTGTGCATTGTGTGTGTGAATGCATGTGTATGTGTGAATATGCATGTGTGTGTATGCAGGCCTGTAGCCAGGGGGTCCTTGTTTGATGCCTGATTGCGAGGGACCCCCCCCCCCCCCCCCCCCCCCCCCGCTTTCGTATTTTATTTGGCTAAATATGAGGCCCCCCCTCCCCCTTCCCCAACAGTCCTGCAGTCCTATTAATCGACGCTCCCCCTGCGTGTGCATGTATGCATTATGTGTGTGCATGTGCATGTATGCATTGTGTGTGTGTGCATGTGTGTGCATGTATGCATTGTGTGTGTGTGCATGTGTGTGCATGTATGCATTGTGTGTGTGTGTGTACATATGGTACTGTTTAGGGAGCGAAACAGGTTTTAATGGGCACTAGTAATTCCTGTTTACACGCATAACCACATCACACTCAAGCCTTATTTTTGTGATATGGAGTAGCCTTACTATTGTCAGATGGCGCTGGGCGATGGCCCCTTTGTTCGCTTATTGTTGTATAATTGGACGACCAGCCTCTGGGTATGCATGTATATAAAGATGATGCGCAACTCCAGCGCATGCTGCTGGTCAACAGGCGCTGGAGAGCTTCACCTTTCCCACCCTCCCCTCCACATGTATTAGTACTTTGCTGTATGATGCATTTCCTGGTCATATTCAATTACAGTAAGGCAGGGGGCGGAGCCCTGCGGGCTTGTCCCTACAAAGCCGGCTAGCCAAGCCTGGACCAGCGTCTTGGCTTGGTAAACAGGTCACCCAGTTGGTGACCAGTGTCACCCTGGTGCCTGCAGACTTCCCCAACGATCCTGGATAGCCAAGCCTGGACCAGCGTCCTGGCTTTGGTACACAGGTCACCCGGTTGTGGTCAGCGGCACTAGCTGGTGTCACCACTGCCGGGGAGTTTGGGTACAGGGACACAGGCTCGTGGGGTACTCCTGCCCCTTGCCCCCATTTGCTGCCAATCAGTCAACCAATGAACATCACTATTGCATTGCATTTGGGGGTGTACCCAGCTAGGAATTATAAGGTTGATAATTAAGTGTATGTGCTTATATGTGTATGTGTGTGCATTAGCAGCACATGCATGTGTGCATGTGTGTGTTGTGTATATGTGTGTACATGTGTGTGTGTGTCATATGTGTGTATGTGTGCATGTGTGTATGTATGCATGTGTGTATGTGTATGTGTTCATGTGTGTATGTGTGCATATGTGTATGTGTGCATGTGTGTATGTGTGCATGTGTGTATGTGTGCATGTGTGTATGTGTGCATGTGTGTATGTGTGCATGTGTGTAGGTATGTATGTGCGCATGTGTGTGCATGTGTGTATGTGTGTGTATGTGTGTGCATGTGTGCGTACATGTGCATGTGTGTGCATGTGTGCGTACATGTGCATGTGTGTGTGTATGTGTGTACATGTGCATGTGTGTGTACTGGTTTGCCCCTAATTTGACTAACCCACCCCCTGGTTTACACAAAATAAAATTGCAGAGGGAAGACATTTATTTTTGCCCAACCCCTATATCTTTATATATTCCAAAACCCACCTCCTGTTGAAAATGTGGCAATATATCCCTTGTATGCTTGTGTGTCATGTGTGTGCATGTGTGTGTGTGCATGTGTGTATGTGTGTGTGTGCATGTGTGTATGTGTGTATGTGTGCATGTGTGTATGTATGCATGTGTGTATGTGTGTGTCATGTGTGTATGTGTGTGTGCATGTGTGTGCATGTGTTTGCATGTGTGTGCATGTGTACATGTGTCATGTGTGCACGTGTGTGTGCATGTTGGTGCATGTGTGTGTGCATGTGTGCATGTGCGTATGTGTCCATGTTGTGTGTACAGCGTATGTTTTTATGCATATGTATGTGTGCATGTGCATATGTGTGTGCATGTGCATATGTGTGTGCATGTGTGTGCATGTGTGTATGTATGTGTGTGTGTATGTGTGCATGTGTGTGTGTGTGTATGCAACATGTGTGTATGTGTGCATGTGTGTGTATCACTATGTGTGTATGGAACACACCTCAGTACTGATAGAACGAGGGAGAAAACAAAGAGTGTCCAAACTCCTGCCATTAAGGCCACACAACAGTGTTCAGCAGCATTCATCCAGCATATTTCATTATTGTCTACTTGCTATCAGGACCTGCATGTGGTATAATGATATAGACATGTAGCCACATGACTGCATGAACACTTTTAGCATAAACCCAATATTCAAGCTGTGAAATATATATTAATATAGGCTATTTCCTTGCTATATGCACGTAACAAAATACTTCAGTGTGAGTAGTGATGTAAATATGCTCACATGTCATTTTACTAGGGTGTGATCTAAATAGAATCCAAGTAGGCTATACCATGCTACTTATTAACTTTGACACAACACAAAGTGGCATGAACAAGCTTGCATCAAACTTGAAACTTAGTATAGGGCCTATGCATGCGTACTACAACACACTACTGATAACGAAGCGCTAGCATGAGCACAGCGGTGCACATTGACGAACATTGCACACTAGCCTTCATAAGCACAGCGAGATTACACGCATGAATACGGTAATTGCTGTGCATGTTGAAAAGGCAACGTGTATACGCACTAGCTGCCCTAGTCTAGAAATCCACACCAATGCACGGGCCATGTTAGACATTTTTAACTGGTAGGTTTAACTACATGTATGTTGTGTGCGTGCATATACCTTTAAGATATAACTCTGTCACTTAAAGTCCAGTAACTGTATCTACATCACCTCAAATATGAAGTCACAGCTGCCATCGTTCATATGCTGCCATACTATATCTCGCAAACCACGCCCTTAACAGTCAGAAAGTAATTACACACAAGGCTGAACATTGGGGTGTAAATGCGGTAAACCAGTGTTGTGACAACACACCTCTAAAATCACCCAACACCCCACTGTTGGTGGGGTATGCTGCTAACACCCCAGCATAGCCTGCTAACACCCATAAATGTCAGCTGAACACTCTAGTGTGTTGCCATAACACTCCTCGGGCTGTAACACCCCTCAAACCTAACACCCTTCGGGCCAATTTTTTTAACAGTGTGTCAAAACCGTGCCGTACAGTGCCGTACCGTGCCGCACCGTGCCGTACCGTGCCAAACCAGCACGGTTGCAATAACCGTGCTACCCAGCACGGCACGGTTGTTCAATTCCATTGAAACATTGGAAACTAGGTTTAGAAAAGTAATATTGAAACGTACTTGCGTCACCCCTTAGCAACCACCCCGACAACGAAATGACCTTTGGAATCAGTGTACAGCAAAACACGATAACTGCATGCATGTTCTATTGACAAGTTTATTGCACGGTGTACAGTACACCTACCCCTATATCAACCCACCCTCATATCAACCTTGGGAAAATATGCTAGTGTTTTGTGTTTCTAGCGATCGCCTAAGCCAACCGCTAATGATATTTGATTCGTCATAGAATCCTTCCACAAAGTGAATCTCTTAGAGGTGGTTTGAGGTGATCGCTAGGAACACAAAACCCTAGCATAATATCACTATGAATAGGGCATATTCTCCCATTATTTACTTTACCCTCATATCAACCCCCGTGGTAGGCATGGGTTGATATGAGGGTAGGGGCACTGTAGTACTGTGACCTGTGCGCTTTGTATGGTGCTAATCCCGTGCTCGGGCCGCGCACTCCCACGAAGAACTGTGGCCTTCGTCAGCGGCCTACCTCAAAAGAACACCCCTCAGAAAGAATGGGTTTTCCACGACCTCCAGCAAGAAACACCGAAAAACCAACGTGGAAGGTACAGCTAAGGCATGGTGTGTACCGTTTTTTTGTGTAGGCTAATCGAGAACGATAATTTTTGCGAAGTTATACACGAACCAAAGTAGCCATTTTTTTTTAGCGGTTTTCGAACGTTGATAAAGAGTTGTAATTGTTTTATATTTTTGGGTGGTGGTACAACTGAAGTGATGTTGTACTAAGTGGTAGAAAGTGGTGCTTTACTATATGGACACAAGTCGTTAGAGCTTGACATTCATGCATGGTGTGGTACTGGTATGGTGTGGTAGAGCAAAGGAACCTATTAAGGAACAACCAACTTCCCTTGACTGCTGCAGACAAACTATGCATGCTAGAGAGATAATTTAAACACCGTTGGATAGAGAATTTAACGTAGATTACAACTATACTAACCATAGGAAAGGTTTTATGAATCCTGGTACCGAAAACTCACTTTTCGGCAAACATACCTCAATGTATGGGAAAGGTACCGAATAAGGAACAACCACATCAAAGGGTTGTTATATAAACACTCAACCGCATGGGGGTTTACTTTGGGGAGGGGGCGGGTGCTACTAGCTAAAAAATGAAACGTCTATCCTCTGGTTGCCTAATTATGGCCAATAAACGACAGGCCTGTCTCCACTACGTGGGGTAGATGCTCTTCCTGACCATTGTAAGCTTTATTGAGGATGGTGTGGCACAAGAGGTGAAGAGGCGGGTTGATCTCAAGGCTGCTGCAATGACAACAGAAGAAGATCTGCAGTTATGCCTAAAATTGTCAATTCAGTACCACTCCATCTATGTGGCTGCATGTGCAGTATGTCCTGAGCAGGTGCAACATGCTGAATGGACCTCTTCTCAAAGTTCAGAAAGTACCACTGATAATTCAGATGGCGAAAGATTAGATCCACAGGACAACGCTATATCCCTACTACAAGTACTCAATTTAAGCGTTTGAAAGGTTCAGCTCAGTGCATGACTTCAGCACAATGGATCGATGAATTTAAGGCTGCTGAGGATATGAAGAGGAGAGAGATAGCTGAGAAAGAAGAGCGACGCAGAAAAAGAAAAGCAGCTCTAGAAGAAAACGCTGCATTAGAGTACATGAACGCTATAATGAAATCAGGAGGTCGCAAAGGAGCACAATGCTGCACTCCTAGCTTGCCAAAGGATATTTATCCAGCAACTAGTGGGTCGATCAGATTCATTGATTTGCGTATGATCCAACATTGCAAACCCATAACTTTGATTAAATTTTTAATGAGATTTAGTGTTCCTTAATAGGGGTGCGTTCCACATTCGGTCCCTTTGCTCTATACTGGGTGAACCCGCTGAACTTTGCATGCTCCCCCAAGTAGGCCAAATCCTGTAGTTACCTCATGTTGGAAAATACTAGTAACTAAAAAAAAAGGAATAGTTGACAAACCTAACTGTTCCACAGGTATAGGGACTTGCAAGAGGCACTCATCAGCTAGGAGGACTGCTACATCAACTGTGCATGCCAAATGTACTGGCTACGCAGTGAGCCATCACATCACTCAGAAGCAGCAGTATTAATTCTGGAGCATATTTCACTTCTGAGGGAGACATGCATGGGCTTTTCTAAGCGGCAGCACTGACACCATGATTGTACTGCCTGAAGTTGTCAGCCACATTATATGCACTTAGCACAAACAAGCATGGGCTACTGGCTGTGAGAGGAGTTCCAAACACAGAGGATACCAGTGGGGACGGGGGGGTGTATTGGATGACCATTGCCATAATATTGTGTATGTTACGAGAAAAACGAGTAAATATATTTCTTTGTGCCTTTTCTTGATTGCACGGAACGTTGTAAACAAATCATCCATTTTGATTTCTGGCAATGATTGTAGTTAGTTACGGAATTGCTTTTTAAAAATACCACATAGCCACAAACGCGTATAAACGTTACTCGATAACAGTGCCGTACCGTGCCATGCTGAGCCGTTCCGTACCGTGCCATCGTCGTGTAAACGTGGTAAATCTGGGGACTCTTCCGTGAAAATAGGGATCCCTTATGGAGAGCGATGTGACGAAAGACGGACGGTTTAGCTATAGTCATATATTTTCCTATCGGGTTTCAGATGGCCAATACTCGCCTGGGTTTTCTAAAGTGTAACGACCTGTGAGATCATCATCACCTTAGTCAGCTGGTCAATCAACACTCCAGTGCAAGTTTAAGCCTGCCTGTTCCAGAACATTCTTAGCTATATAATAATAACTATATAAGTTGTGCATGTGAGTGATGAATTGAGTTTTTCTGTATGCTGAGTTCTCTGCCTATTAAAGATTAAGTCTTGGTCTCGTTACAAAAGCAGATAAGTTGGCTTTATGTACGAAAGAGAGCCAAATTTTACGAAGCTAAAGTTTCCGACCTATATTACTGTGGTGGGTACCAATTTTACATTGCACCGGCCTGATAGGCGGCCTTTGGCAGCCCTGGTAGATATATAATACTAAGGTAAAACGTGTGTGTCGTTTAGACCAGCATAGGTCACAATGGCTTTAATTGCTGAGCAGTAGGAAGTCAGATTTTCCTAGTCGCTATATCCATGCACGCAGGCTTTTATCTATCAATCCGAATATCGCGCGCTTGCTATAGTTATGAATCAGTATTACACTGTAAAAAGTATGTTTAATAAAAAAAAAGGCTGGAGCTTCTAATGTTTCTGATGAGATTATTATAACTCCATTTCCAAGTATACACAGAAATATAGTACTAGATATATCCGTGTTTAATGTTATTTCAGCGCAACAACAAAGGGGAAATATCAGTTACCGTTTAGTACCACCCCTCCCCCCATGCTTCTGCAAAACTGTATAAATGTGAATGCAATTATAGAATACTTTAAATTCATTGTGTGTACAACGTAATAAACTCGTTTTGTTTGAATTGGGATTAGTACATTCATACTTGACACTTCAAGCTCCATGGCCCAACAAAGTGAACAAATATTTATTTGGGCTGTTGTATTATGCATGTACATGTGTTTGGTCATCCAACTCGGTTCTACGTATTTCGAAGGGATCCCCAATTTAGGGACGGGGGGTCCCCAATTTACCGAAAAATTGGAGACGGGGTCCCCAGATTTCTAGGAAATAGGGGACGGGCCGGGGATCCCAAATTGTATGGGGTCCCCAATTTTACGTGACACACCGGCCACAAACTAGTTCTCAATAAAATTGCGCTCTTAGTTAGGCTGAAAACGAACCAGAACAATTAACAGTGACATTTAATCTTAAGCCGGATAGCGATCAATAAAGCGTTTATACTGATGTATACTTCCCAATTGCAATTTGTACATCAGTCATTTTCAAACTGCATGTCTTACATATGCAAAATCACCACAAGATGGCTGACTATCTTACTCAAGGAAGGGGTGTGGTCAAAACCAGTGGTATCCTGAAGTAGATTAAGCACACCCATGTACTGCTGTGTACTGCTGTGTACTGCTGGTGTATAGCCTCACATGGCTATGCATGTTGTCCATTACTACAGCCATGCCCTCACCTTACATATTAAAAATCCCCCAAGATGGCTGCCTATCTTACTCCAGGAAGGGGTGTGGTCAAAACCAGTGGTACCCTGAAGTAGATTAAGCGCACCTGTGTACTGCTGGTGTATAGCCTCACATGGCTATATGTATGTTGTCCATCACTACAGCCATGCACTGATTAAAAATCACCAAAATATGGCTGACTATCTTACTCCAGGAAGGGGTGTGGTCAAAACTAGTGGTACCCTGAAATACAGTAAGCACAACCTGTGTACTTGTATAGCCTCACATGGCTATGCATGCTGTCTGTAACTGGACTGTAATCCTCCAATATTTATGCAGCCATGAGATATATATTGCTTGTCTGTACTGATCTAGTCATGTTACAACACAGTATGTTTTTTACCGTTATAGCTATAATGGTTGTTTTAAATGGCATGGACTGAAACAATAATGTCATTGAATTTTTTGGAACTGTAATGGAAGTGTAAATTAAGTTGTTTGGTGAAGTGGGTAAACCATTGTAGTGGAAACAGAGTAGTTCTTGTGATGCAGGACAGCAGCACAGATGGTATATATCATACAGCTAATGGGGTAACTTGCGTTCGAAAAAACATTCAACAGCTTGCTGATGATCCCCTGCGTATTTCTTCATTATGAGAGTAGTGATTTATTTAGGGGAAATACAATAGAACAACCAGAATTTATTTACCTCAGGCCAAACTGCCAAACTGCTTCCTTCTGAAATGTTCTTTATGAAGGACTGAAATGCATTCACAGGGTATAACTAGCAAATCAGGAAATACTTATTACTATCATAGCTTTCTTATGAATTCTCTACGAAAAGGACACTGTCTGATTATCTCTAAAATCAATAGTTAGTCTACCAATGATGAAACGTAACAGACAAACTGATCATGCTTTAATGGATAGCGCTTGGGCAACCAAAAACCAATATCCATCTGAGGCAGATTGTGAGGTATTCGGCAGAGGGCTGCCTTTCTGCTTCAAAACAGCAACTAGCCGTTCTTTATAAAAAAATGCTTTCGCTTTGGCTTCATTCCCAACGAGTGAAACATATTACAACAATGCAATTGTTTTATCAAACTAAAACGTGCATGCACATACCATGCCTTCACTGCACAAGGCAGTAACCAGCCAGAGAACAATGAATTGTCTGTAAAAAAAATTTCCACAGAGAAAGGCACACAATTGTAGCAAAGGTAGACCCCCCCAGGAGAGCTAATCCCTCCTACCAGCTACCATGCAACAATGCAAATCACAAAATCTAGTGGTACTACATGTAGCATCAAATCATCACCACCAAATCATAAACATTTGCACATACAAAAAAACAAAATACAAAGCTAAAATCGCGCCATGTATATGTAGTTCAAGAAACAACAATTCACTGAGTTCATTATCATCTAGAATAACGTCATCATACCCTAGAATTAATGGATGACTGTAGTGAAGAATAGCATGCATAGTCATGTGAGGCTATACACAGGTGTGGTTACTGACGGGGGGACTACTTCAGGGTACCACTGGTAATGACCACCCCTTTCCTGGAGTCAGATAGTCAGCCATCTTGTGGTGATTCTTAATATGTAAGGTGAGTAGTGATAGACAACATGCATAGCCATGTGAGGCTATACACCAGCAGTACACAGGTGTGCTTACTCTGTAGTTCTGTTTAGGTTTGATTCCAGATTGAATCTTAATTTCTGCAATGCAGGAATGTTTTTGAGATTTTAATCAATGTTGAATTCAAAAGTACATGTATTATTGTACTTCACCGGCATGTTCTTTTGCTGTTCAATTAACTATCAGTAAATTAACTGTTCGTGGTTAATGTATAAACTTTGAATCCTTGTGGCTCAGCAATCTAAAGAACAGCCAAAATGAGAAAATTAGGAAATCAGATACTTTAGTGTCTTCATATCATCTCAGCTCATCATAAAATTGTCATGTGACCTATACATGTATAGTAAGGAAGAGTGATGGGCCTAAAGTTGCACTTCTTTGTGTGTATAAATCCCATTGCGTATATTCTGTATGTGCTATGACAAATTTTTGCTTATTACAGTACTGGTTCCAGGCCACAAATTCATTACCATGTCAGCAAGAGTCATGTTATGTAAAAAAAAAGTGGCCATAAAGTACATGTACATGGAGAAGTGACTTCCTCACATACTACACTACTTTAATTTTATTACATGTTTTTCTTGCATCATAATACATGTGTAATATATTGCATGAATTTTGTTGTACAATAATTATTGTCAAGTTCAATCATTGGAAAAAGACAGCATTATGAATCTAATTGGGCACACAAACTTTATGTTCAAATACAAGCTATGCCAAAAAAAGAAATTGGAGTACCTGTGTTATCAGCTATAGCAGTCAACCCAATAGTGGACATTTCTTCACAATAGATTTTTAAAAAATAGACAATCATGCATGAGATCATCAGTACAATGGGGGGGGGGGGGGGGGGGGGGGGGTGGAATAAATTCACTACCTTTCATACTATTATAACTAATAGCTCTGGTAGTAACTTTGTATTCCTTGACTACGTGATCAACACATAGTATGAACCTTACAATAGCAATAAAACCAGTTTCAAGTGGTGAAAGGCCTGTGTTTCTTAGAAAACAATTGATTATGCTTGAAAAAATGTGCACATCCTTATTAATCAATATTCAAAATTCTTTTTGGTCACATTGTGACCTGGATTTTACTTTGTAGACTCTCATACCAACCAATAACAAATAATTCTTTTCATCATTTCAGTTATGCACATAATATATAATAGTCCATCCTATGATATGTGCATGTATGTGGCCTGAGCTGTACAAAGGTGCATATCTTGTGCCGGCATCACTTTGCTGATGTGACCAAGTGATGGTTATGTTCTGCATCCTTTAGTCCTAGAAGCTGTTTGAGAAGTTCGTAGGCTGACCAGCAGATTGCAGTTGAGGGCATCTGGAACACAACCCGAGCTGAAATTCCTTTAAAATATCCACGAAAGCCAGACATCTCGTGTATTTTGAACAGTGTTGCAATAATTCCATGCACTTTTTTATCAGACTCAATACCTATATGCTGCTCATACGTGTTTAGGAATGTTCTGGCTACGTCCAAAGGTGTGGTGATTGCAGCAGCTATACCTCCAGCTCCTGCTCCAGACAGCATGTGGGACAGAGGGTTGTAGTGTCTCGTGGGGTTGAACTTGTCTTGCAAGAACTCGTACGTTACAAAATGGACCATTTGGAATGGGACATTCATGATCAGCTGTGTAGAGTAGCTTCTGTAGAAGGCTTGCAGCCCTTCTGTTTGGTACACACTCCGCGCACAATGAAATGTTCCTTTGTACGGTGATTGATATAACTGCAGCCGCTGTTTCACAACTATATGTAAAAACAATAATATGCTTGTGTTTAGATTGCAAATCATGGTCAACAATAACACCACCAGTTCAACCATGCATATGTACAGAGTGTTTTCCAATGAAGGATTTAAAAAAAAAAAAAATTAACCACAAGCAGTTAATTAACTGGTAATTGTTGTAAAAAGTTCCAACAGCAAAAGAAGACATGCTGGTGAAAAAAGTTAAAATAATGGTTAATTGATATTGATAAAAGTTTCAAAACCCCTTATTCAAACATTGTTTAATTAACTGGTAATTGTTGTAAAAAGTTCCAACAGCAAAAGAAGACAAGCTGGTGAAAAAAAAAGATATAATCAATTGATATTGATAAAAGTCTCAAAAACCCATTGTTAATAAATGTACGGTAGTGGTTAGTTAAAAGCAGCAAATTGTAAAATATTAGAAGTAATTCAAAATTGAAATCTTGATATTTTGATTTTCGCAATGTACTTGATTTAGGGGCCATTGTATCATGATTTAGTGGTTAAATTCGGCAAGGTATTTTTATTAACCTTTAATCCCGTGATGAACCGCCTAAACCTAACCAGTTAGGCCGTGTATCGTCCTTTTTCCTTCTTCCTGATTTCCCTCATCATTCTCATCAACATCCTCACTCATCTCTTCTGCATCCTCCCTCTTCGCTTAGCCTTCGCAGAACCAGGTATTGCTATCCCCCACTCCGTCTCTTCTGTTTGTGTGCCATCGCTCCATTTGATGTGTAATCGTCATTGGTACCAACACCAGTCACTTCTAGAGTTTTTTTGTGATACATCCATCTACTTCGACACCGTTTGCCAGTGCGACATAATCCACTTGAACTTTGACACTTTATACCGCCACATTGGTTTATGTAATCACGAACAAATCAAATGAATATAATAGGCATACATGTAATAAGAAGATATCAACCAAGCGAGTGGTATCCGACTTTTAAACCGGTTAGTCATTTGCATAACCCATTATGCATCGGGGATTAAAGATTAACATTCAAGGAATGTTGAAGCTTTTGGGATGCCTCTAAAATGGTATGTTTTTGATTTGGTATTATCGGGAAGATTAATAATTTCTTTGATTTTATTTAATTAATTATTAAATTAATGTTTAGTTCGTTTACATCAAGATTTAAGCCCGCATTATTAGAGCATTTAGCAACAATTATCGGTTAATTAACTGTTTGTGATCAATTTATAAACAATTTTCCTTGATTGACGTACAGTATATGCAGCCTTAGAGCCAAATACCATTAAGCATCCTAATATGATTAAAACTGATTAACATAGGAACATGTAAGCTAGTAATTAGTAGTTGTTGTTTGCACAATTGTCTCTACAATGATTACATGTAATTAGAAACCGAACTGTCCGTAATGATCCCACAACATTATAATATACATCTTGTTTTATTTTATCAAACCTATCTCATCAACTTTGAATGAATGGCCATTTAATTTTCAAATTAGTTTCAAGCTTCATAAAATATCTACATGTATAATATAACTGACAATACATCTAATAACAACTGAATGTACAGGTATGTATGCAAGACTTTCATTGGCAGCAAGATGTGATCTTAAAGATTTAGATATGCATAGATGGTACATTTCACGAACTGAACAATACTGAAATGAAATAACGATTCATGTCAGCCCAACAGAAAAGGGTGATAAGTCCTACACCAAGTGGCAAGGATCCTATGCACATGCACATTTGGATACATTTATAGGAGCAAACTGAAGTGGATGTGCTGCTGCGTTTGCTACTGTCAAACCAGTTCATGATATAAAAACAAGTCTGTAGCTCTGACTGTGAAAATATACTACTCTGAATGTTTGAAAAAAAAGAATACTTGACATATGTAAAACAAACTGCCAGGCACAATATAGTACTTATGAATGATTTAAAATGTATTAACCATTTACATGTACATGTAGTGGACATTTAGCATATACATATAATGATTATGATTATAATTAGAATTAGAATATATATAAGTGATGCCAGTCATGCCGGAAACTCATGATTAGTTTTGAGTTGCCTTGATGCAGTGGTGAAGTGGCCTTGTGGTGAGCAAAGGGGGAGGGGTGGAGTCTCTAACCACACCCCTCTCACCTTCTTTTTTGAAAACCTAATATTGGGGGCACTAATTGGGGTGCCAGCTTCTAACTGTTTAGCCACAGGGCCACAAATCCAAGCGAACAAATGCTTGCAGCTTGCCACTTACACGTACAAGTACATTTTAAAGGTCTGGGGACAATACAACAATCTAAGTGTCTATACAGGTTTGTTTTTGTTTACCGATGAATACATTCACATGCATGGCAACCTTGAAAGATGCGTTTTGGGATGCAGTACTCAAGTGTTTTGTGTTCGAGTACGTGTATATTAAGAGGCAGAAGTCAATGTGCTCTGCATGTGTGAAGACGAAATATGACAGTGAACTGTCTGAAGACAATAAAATCACAAAAAAGAACCTGTACAGTTTAATCCAACCCACATACAGATATACGTACATGCGTACACACAAATGCATACATACACACATTTACATGCATGTACATATAGAAGCTGTCACACATACACACAACGCAGGACGCCTTTGCAACAGAGATGGTCAGATTTTCCAGGAGGTTGTCTGCTCTGAACCACATGACCACATGGGGGGGCGGGGGAGGGGACAGCCATGACTGTGAGCAATACAACCAGGTGGATGGCCACTAGGAACCACATAAAACCTCCCAGGCCGAGGGGGATGCCTGCTAGCCAAATAAACCTCCCCTCCCAAATTGGTGATGGAAGTTACAATGTACATGTACATGTACATGTAAGTAAAGCTTCAGGCTATCATTCCATACACCCCATACCTGTACACCAAGTTTTCAGTGTAAATCTCCATGCAGGCAGGGCTAGATCTAGAAGTGTAACTGTCTTAGACCAACTTTAAAGGCTTTACCTGGTCAATTTTGGCTGATATAAACATTGGGAGTTTTAATGATTTACTTTTGAAGCATAGACATCACACAGTAAACCACGATCACATGAAATAGCGTGTCATCAAAATGTCTACCTACAGTTCTATTACAATGAGAACAATCTTATAGTAGCACATTATGACTGTTCACACCGGGAACCGTAAGAAAAACTAGTATACATGTATGCAAGGATAAAAAATATATTAACTGAAACACTTCAAAATCTTAATATCTTAAATAATTACATTAATAACTAGTGTATCAGCAACTTTCATGCAATGTACCTTCAATGGGATTCATGAAACCATCATGGAGTACAGATGCAACAGCTCCAGCTGTCCCTATAAGGTTTAGCACCAATACATCACAGACCACCTGCATGAAATTGGCATTCTCCTACCTTGAGCAACCACATTGCTAGTTCCATAGGACGACAATGCCTCCTTTACAAGTTCATATGAAGTGAAATAGAGGGCATGTGATGGGACCTCACCTGCTGCCACGATGCCTATTCCCCTGAACAGGACCCTTGGATTCTCCTCCCTCACTATCCGGAAAGTGGCCTGGATAACCCCCGTGTACCCAACACTGTGATTTGGTAACACTGTCATCATTCGTGTCTAGAGGCAGTAACAAATAGAGATAAAGGCAAAACACAAGCACTAATCGTATAACAAAAAACACCAACTCAACCAAAAAATGAAATTCGAACAGCACTACTTCAATTTTAGTGCACATGTGCTGGAAGTTGGAAAAAAAAACCCCTTTTTATTTTTTACAAATACACTTTTTGTGCCGTGTAGAAGATTGGTAACAAAAACAATAGCTTATTAGCGTCTCAAATGATATGAAATACGTAGTGCCGCTGATAATTATACTGCTGTTAACAGTAAGAGGTTGTTTAACATTCAATTTCTGTCAAATATTAGAAATACTGAGATAAACAAATTCTGAACGAATTAAAAAAGAAAAAATTGCACTATCAAAAGTATAGCCATTTAAAAAGCTTCAATGTGTTCTAGAATTTTAATTCACCCATCCAATCAAGACAACACAATTCTTACAGAGCACTCTGAATAGTGTATTCCCAGATAACTGGCACTCCACAACTAATAATAATAAAATATCTGCATGTGCGCACATGTTACCATTGCGCAATCAACTGATATGTAGATGCTTTGCACTGCCACCGGTTGGGCCAGTGACACAAATTGCTCAGCATGTGGGCCAGTGGGTTCAATAAACTATTGGCCCACAGGGTAACTAGTTCAAACAATAACAGTGAATGTTTTTTTTTTAACCATATTTCCATTTTTTGCAGAAAAATAACGTTGTGTACAATTACTAATCACAGCATGCTAAGTAATGTACATGATGGTTTTCAATAACAGTGGCATGTTTAGGGATGGGTGGAGCCCTTGAACATAAACAGATAACAGCTGGTCTATCTAAATCTACTACCATTAAGACTGCTACAAGATGATGGCAATTTTAATTTACAAAGACTTATATTGCTAAAAGCGTGATAAACATATACACATGTATTATAATATCAATTGAACAATCTACACTATAATGATATATTGTTAGTTTATTTTACTGAAGTGCTCGGAATCACGCAAAGTTAAATATGGACTTAAAGTGTGGACTGACCCACCACTGAATACAACCTGCACCTTGAATAAACCACATTTGAGATCATTACACTTCGCTTAGCAATACTGTTCAGTCCCAAAGGTGCTACATGCACACACGTATTGCATATATACAACAAAATAAGCACACGTACAACACACACACACACACACACACACACACACAAACACACACACACACACACACACACAAACACATACACACATGAATAGCACGTACATGGCCTGATACACGACACCACACAAAAAAATACATAAAAACGTTGAACACGTGCACACCCCACATGTACAAAATACATGTAATCAGTTCACAGATATATGTGCATACGACACATACATACATCGTTCTATATGTACGTTTATACTATACCACGGTACAGATACGCCTACGGTAGTAGTACCTTAATACAGTCAACGGGGTACATTACACAGTGCTCCGCAATTCCCGCCAAACCTCCTGACAGCAGGTGTGCCGGTATGTTGTCCACCCCAGTACTGTCCATCTGTTTTGTTAACGGAAGGAGGGTCAGAATTTAAAATTGATTTAGCAATTAACCGAAGTTATGGTTATTGGCAGTCTGAGTTATTAAAATTTGGCCTATTTATGTTCGAACACAGATAAGACTTTCAGTGTTGAAGATATAGAAAGCATGGCCAATACGGGAAAGATTCTTTTTCCGGTGACTGCTATTACCGACCTGCACACAGTCGAGTGGGATACGCTAGTAATTGTATTCAACTCGACGGAAAGTTTAACAGGAAGCCTTGCAGCCATCAAGACTGCATTTGAAGCGGTCCAACAGGTATGTTGCCAAGAGCCTACGCCACTCTATATTTTCATCGCATATTTTCCTCCATGATAACTGTAGGTGGACAAAGCCTTCAGCTCAAAGGTGTCACTCGTGCCCTTCGAAGGGAAAAAGCTGATATTTTCGCCAACTGGGCCCTTGAACAGAGATCAGGACGATGTCCGCAGATGCAGCGATGCGGCAGATGCTGGGGTGAAGCGGTAGGGCGCTCATTTAATATAATATAATATATGTCGCATGCGAATGGAGGTCCGCGTGCATGTGCATGTTGTACATGTAGGCAGTGGGCTGATGTGGCGCGGTGTTACATGTACATCTTAAATCAAAATGTTCTCACCAACCTATATGTTTGATACTCAATGGCAAATGTGGAGGGAGAAAGGATTATATTCATATTATTTTAAAAAATAGTACCGGTCTTTTATATATTCCGGATGTTTACCGTACCACCAAGGGGAAAAATAACAAATGTAAACTATCATATGATTACCATACCGCCAACTGGGGGGAAAAATATCGTTTTTCCAAATGGTAACCTAAGGATTTGCTGTAATATGATATCTCAAGTGAGGTACAACACATTGTTGACTTCCAAGGCAACCTTAAGGAGTATGGAGTTGAAATCCCTAGGATGGGAAAAGATACTTTTTGTGCACGTGATATGGTTACCAAGGTTATTATCCACTCCCCCTAATGGTCATTTTATACTACAGAGGTCAGAGTGCACAATTATATGACTTCAGGGTCTTGTGGTGTTATTTTTTTAGCAGAAGTGTTATACATCTGATTACACTATATATATTATAATATTATATATATATATACTGCTCACTAATATCACACTGATGGCACTCATTTCTGTTTTAATCCCAAATGTAAGGACCACTGACTTTTGTCAAGCTTATTACTCAATATTATAATTTGTTTCTTGCACTTTGCTGTTAATCCTTTTCATCTACACTTTTCACCTGTGGCTCAACAGGGCTCTCTCGGCTGGTGCCAAGCACCTGTGCCTTGTAGCAGCTCATGACCTAAAGGTATTTGAAGAGTACCAGCTGGTGACCCTCCTAGCAGCTCTGAGTGCCCTGTACACGGTGAGCTCCACCTCACCCCCTTTTCCACCTCACCTCCTCCACCTTACCCCCTTCTCCACCTCACCTCCTCCACCTTACCCCCTTCTCCACCTCACCCCCTTCTCCACCTCACTGGTCCTTTTGTGTATTCACTTTTCAAAAGCATTTTTTTTTTTTGGTTATAATCAGCATTTATTTGGTTATTCTCCTCCACATTACAGATATGCATGTAGCACTCCCAGACACACTCAGTGTGTCTGGGAGTGCTACATGCATATTTGTAATACAGTAGCGGCTCGCACATTGCGACAATTTGCATATCCCACATTGCGAAAATATGCCCCATTCATAGTGTTGTTAGGCTAGGTGTTAGTGTTCCTAGCGATCCCTACGACCCACCGCTAATGAGATTCACGCGGTGATGGAATCTCATTAGAAGGTGGTTTATGTCAACTGTACCCCTCCCAGCAGTTATTAACCCGGATACTGCTTGAAAATGCGCCTTACCTTCACGTACACGTACGTACCCTTTGGCTCGATAGAAAACAAAATTACCTGCGCGCCCTTATACATAAAGACTGGCTCTAGATGAGCAGCTGACGACAGATTGGCAGGTTGCAACACCTTGGCTGTTAGTGTGAGACAACACAAGTGGCATGATTCAGATACATCAACCAGAACATAAACCCACCTACATATGCATGCACATCTTGTGAATGCGATGTGGCCTGCGTACAATATGAATGAAGGAATTACAGCGCAATACAAACTGTGCCAACAGCACCTCACCAAGCATCATGTTCTACAAGCTTCTCAGATGCCTATCCCCCACCTGATGATGCAAGTGCACCTGGACAAACAAAACAACCTTGGTTGAACAGCTGACCCCTCAGGTTGAGTAGCACAATAACTCATCTTTGTTTTCACAATGAGTACACCATTTTCTGCTGTGTGCGGATGAAAAGCACGACACAAGAAAAAGGTACAGTGTGTGGAGTGATGGTCTTCTTTATGCTCACACCATCATGCATTTGCAATACGAGATTTGGTATTACAAATGTGTATGGTACCATACAAAATTGTAGCTGCAGCATTACATGCCAAAAATGGGACACCTGAAAATGCTTTATATTTAGGACAGCTTTGCCAACCATTCATACAGAGCACAGATCAATTGCGTTCAGGTCACTGGCTCATTGAGGCAGATGGACGTTGCGGACAAATGTCTATGGAGTACGATCAGGTTAGGCTGGCTGCCACGGGGATCTAAGCTACATGTAATGCTGCTTCTTTGTATGTGTAGGAACCATACACACTTGTGCATAGCTCTACGTGCACATCAACTAATCTAAAGCAGTACAGTACATGTATACACACGTTTAACCATATTGTACGCATGCATGACATTCAAATGTACGATCATAAGTCGCGAGGGCTGCTTCATACTTACCCCCATACTGGCTGTAACGAGGCCCTTACCCCCTTGGCTTCATAGTGTCTCATCTAACCGCGCGTAGGCAAAGCCACGAACACGTACGTTGCTGTGCATCAGTGTTTAAATCTTCACCGGAACTAAATGTAATCGGCATAACCAGTCACGTTGCTCCGAGGTCATATTGACGATAGGCCTATGGCGACCACGTGCACTACAGTGTGAAATCAATCATTCACTTACCTCATAGTTTCACACGTATGCTTACAAAGTGAGGCTACTTGTACGCAGTGTGATGTAGATACTGCCTGTGTACTTTCTGCCGCTATAAAGGTGCTCATTCATTAGAACGTGCGTCACGATTCTAATGAATGAGCACCTTTAATTGGAATCTATAGCGGCAGAAAGTACACAGGCAGTATCTACATCACACTGCGTACAAGTAGCCTCACTTTGTAAGCATACGTGTGAAACTATGAGGTAAGTGAATGATTGATCTCACACTGTAGTGCACGTGGTCGCCATAGGCCTATCGTCAATATGACCTCGGAGCTACGTGACTGGTTATGCCGATTACATTTAGTTCCGGTGAAGATTTAAACACTGATGCACAGTAACGTACGTGTTCGTGGCTTTGCCTACGCGCGGTTAGATGAGACACTATGAAGCCAAGGGGGTAAGGGCCTCGTTACAGCCAGTATGGGGGTAAGTATGAAGCAGCCCTCGCGACTTATGATCTTACATTTGAATGTCATGCATGCGTACAATATGGTTAAACGTGTGTATACATGTACTGTACTGCTTTAGATTAGTTGATGTGCACGTAGAGCTATGCACAAGTGTGTATGGTTCCTACACATACAAAGAAGCAGCATTACATGTAGCTTAGATCCCCGTGGCAGCCAGCCTAACCTGATCGTACTCCATAGACATTTGTCCGCAACGTCCATCTGCCTCAATGAGCCAGTGACCTGAACGCAATTGATCTGTGCTCTGTATGAATGGTTGGCAAAGCTGTCCTAAATATAAAGCATTTTCAGGTGTCCCATTTTTGACATGTAATGCTGCAGCTACAATTTTGTATGGTACCATACACATTTGTAATACCAAATCTCGTATTGCAAATGCATGATGGTGTGAGCATAAAGAAGACCATCACTCCACACACTGTACCTTTTTCTTGTGTCGTGCTTTTCATCCGCACACAGCAGAAAATGGTGTACTCATTGTGAAAACAAAGATGAGTTATTGTGCTACTCAACCTGAGGGGTCAGCTGTTCAACCAAGGTTGTTTTGTTTGTCCAGGTGCACATGCATCATCAGGTGGGGGATAGGCATCTGAGAAGCTTGTAGCTTGGTGAGGTGCTGTTGGCACAGTTTGTATTGCGCTGTAATTCCTTCATTCATATTGTACGCAGGCCACATCGCATTCACAAGATGTGCATGCATATGTAGGTGGGTTTATGTTCTGGTTGATGTATCTGAATCATGCCACTTGTGTTGTCTCACACTAACAGCCAAGGTGTTGCAACCTGCCAATCTGTCGTCAGCTGCTCATCTAGAGCCAGTCTTTATGTATAAGGGCGCGCAGGTAATTTTGTTTTCTTTCGAGCCAAAGGGTACGTACGTGTACGTGAAGGTAAGGCGCATTTTCAAGCAGTATCCGGGTTAATAACTGCTGGGAGGGGTACAGTTGACATAAACCACCTTCTAATGAGATTCCATCACCGCGTGAATCTCATTAGCGGTGGGTCGTAGGGATCGCTAGGAACACAAACACCTAGCCTAACATCACTATGAATGGGGCATATTTTCGCAATGTGGGATATGCAAATTGTCGCAATGTGCGAGCCGCTACTGTAACATAAAGATGGGCCACATGTATGTGGGCACCTGTTTACAGTACCTGTTAACTCTTCTGAAAAGTGGTTCAGTGGTTTCTGGCCACAATGACATGTACATGTAGGATTCAGACTTTATGGCTTCCAAATGGGATATTGTTGGATATCACCAACAAAACAAAGTTGAAATTTGTGTCAAGCATACACTTTAGCTCCCCTTATAAAACAAATCCAACTGAAGTAAGTTTCAAACTTGTTGATTCTATAGTGCTTCCATACAACGGCTAACCTTATGCCTCAATCATGATATAGATGCAATGGATTAAACCTCATATCCTAGCGAATCTTATCTTATCAGATTTGGAAAAAGAAGGAACTTTTTGTAAGGTTCAAATGAGGGAGCAAGTGAGCGTTATCTCTGTTGTCTAAGCATCGGCAGTTTTACTATTCGACAGCTCTGTCCAAACACCCTCCCTAAAGTCCAGTTGTTTATACGGTATATTGGCCATAGCAGGATCGGGTATTTTTCTAATTGTATTCACAGCACTTCAAATCCTATGTAGAACGTACTAGCATAGGTTCTGACATGTATCTGACCTCTAGTAGCCCTTGTGGGACATTGTATTGGGTTGGTCGCCTGGTGAGGCGCCAACAGGTTTTGGGTGGCCCCCAACTGGATAAGCGTTCATGTATATACATGTACTTGTGCATGTGCATGTGGATTCAAGGTGTTTACAAGTCCTATCAGCTGGTGACCTTGGTTGACTTAGTACATGTATGATCCACTGCATGCCCTTGCCGGCCAGATTTTCCTCTCCCTGGGGGTCTCACAGACATTGTCTGAAAGGAAGAGCCTACCACCATCTAATACAGCTTGGACGTGGTGTATTGTGGGGTTTAGTACACTGTTGTATATGAAACCTGCAGTCAAAATGAGCTATGCATGTCCACATGTGATTTTTAAACTCTAGGTAAATTGCGAATTGTTTCATGCCATTTTCTTCTGTATGCAGCCACTGGAGGTGAGGGAGTTCAAAGGGGAGAAGTGTTGCATGAAGATTTCATCACTCCTCTTCTGGTGTGACAACAAGGAGGTAAGGGATTATTGTATTGAGGAGGTAAAGGATTATTATAATGTATGAAATTCTATTTTAATGATTGTACAAAATTATTTAAAGCTACACATGTACATGTGCACGTAGTGTAGTGTTTAATGCTCACACCACAGAGGCTGTTTAATTTGTATCATCTCTCTGGTAGGTTGGAGAGAAGGTAGTCAGCCATGCCTGCACTGTTGAGAATGGAAGGTGTGAATGCAGTAGTGCTGTCTTCTTTATCCATAACTGATACAAGTCCCCTATCATTCCTGCAGAATTGTGGCCCGTGATATTGGAGGAGGTGACCCAGAAAGGATGGCAGCAAAGAGGGCAGAGGAGTACATATTGTCCACCTTTTCATCTGCTGTGAAGGTACAGTGTGTTGTTGTGCACATACATGTACACATTGTGCTTTAATAAGAAAAATTAGTAAGACCTGTCTGTTTGTATGTGTGTGCATGTGTGTGTGTGTGTGTGTGTGTGTGTGTGTGTGTGTGTGTGTGTGTGTGTGTGTGTGTGTGTGTGTGTGTGTGTTCCCTACATGTTTGCTGTATGTTCTGGTAGGATACATGTGTCTCTTTCCACCTACATGTACATGCATGCACATGTTATTGTGCAGGTCAAGGTGTATTCTGGACAAGAAGTGTTTGAGAAGAAATTCCCTCTACTGGCAGCTGTCAATAGATGTGCACAACGTATGAGCCCCAGTGATGCCAGCGTCAGTGGTGTGTGTATTAAGTCACACATGTACTTTGTACGCTAACAGATGTCCCACGCCATGATGGAAGGGTGATAAAGCTGCGCTACAGAGGAGAAGGAGATATTAAGAAGATACTGTACTTTGTGGGCAAGGTAATGTGCATGTCCGTGTATGCGGGAGGTGATTTAGGAACATTTGCCTGACTACATGTATATGTATGTACTGGCATGTACATGTATATTGAAGAGGTGTGTGGATTCTTGGACCTCTGCCACTATATTATAGTCTTAATAAAATCTAAAAAATAGCGTTCGTAGATGTACATATACAGTAACCTTGTGAAGACTTTCTACATGCACACCAGGGGATCACATATGACACTGGAGGTGCAGACATCAAAACAGGTGGACATATGGCTGGCATGCACAGGGACAAGTGTGGAGCTGCCACTGTGACCGGCCTCTTCAAGGTAATGTGATGTCAGCAGCCACGTCACAGTGGGTACTATAGATAACTCACATGACATAACGGATCTACAGTGTGTTCAATACAGCAAACCCAATTCATGTACAACAACTGTACATGTACAGTATGTATGTATGTATGCATTTATTATTGCATGTACATGTAACAGGCTGGTGTAGGCCAAATTACATGTGTGTATATGTTGTGTTTTAATGTGACCTTTATTGTGAATGTATCTGCATGGAGCTACATGTACAAGTACATGTAGTGAAAGCATGTACATGTGTAGTGTGCATTGTACATGTGTTACAGGGTATTTAGTTCTAGATATGTCCCAAGCGATAGGGTTATTGTATAATGCCTGCTCTTGGAAGTATAGATTCTGGAGAGTCTGAAGCCACGGGGTATTGAGGTGGTTGGGTGGCTAGCAATGGTGAGAAACAGTGTTGGCTCAGGTGAGCTACAGGCCTGCTTGATATTAATCAATCAGTCCATTGTGTGTTTTATATTTGACAGACTGTTACGTCTCGGATGAGGTCATCACCTCAAGGGCTGGTGTGAGGGTGCGTGTGGTGAACACAGATGCAGAGGGAAGGATGGTCATGGCTGACCTGCTGTGCAAGGCCAAACAATCAGTAATGGATGAATCATGTATAACCTCTGGTCTTTAATAACTTGATTTCTCACTGTTCTCTATTAAATGCTAGGCCCTCAAACCCAAACACTACAGATGCTCCCCTCATCTCTTCACCATGGCAACACTCACGGGGCATGTCATAAGGGCATATGGTCCTAACTACACTGTATGTTTGATGTACATGTACAAGTACAGGATATTTCACAATCAAGGAAAATTGTTTGTAAATTAACCATGAACAGATAATAAAATGATAATTGTTGCTTAAAATTTTTACAACAAAAGTAGACAATGGTAGTTATAAAAATTAATATCACTGTTAATGGTAAATGTACATGTAGGCAAAACCCCTTCAAAGCCAAGTACTTTATGCATAAATACAATTAAAAAATTCAACCAAAATCCAAAATGGAAGTAGTTACTTAACGAAAGTTTGTAGCTTTTAATCAATCTACATGTACCTACATGTATCATTTACCAAAATGAGTGGTCATTGTATCTTGATTTAGTGGTTTGAATTTATTGAAATTAGGCAAGTTGAAATTTTTGCAATTCAAACAGGCTGTTGGAGCTATAAATACCTAAAATTGTGTATTTATTATTGGGCTTTGTCGGGATTATTGTTTCATTTGTATTAATTTTGTTGATTTTTGTTAAGATTAAATAGATGTGTATATTTTGTTTACATCAGCATGTGATATATCACACATTAGTATGTTTCCCAGCAATTGAAGTTAAATAACTATTAATTTTAAAATATGAAACTTAATGATTGCAAAACACATACATGTATGTGCACTGTAGCAGCACACCTCATGCTGATGTCACCTCCATGTACATGTAGGCTGTACTGGACAATGGCCCTGCTCAGAAGACACATTTTGCCCAGTCCCTCCAGAAAGGTGAGCCTTCTGTCAGGGGATGAAGTGTTTAATTAACTGGATCACAATTTACATGTAGCCGGTGACATCATGGGAGATCCTTTTGAGATTTCCTCCATACGAAGAGAGGTTAGTGAACATGCAATGGCAAGCTTGCTCTTATATGCACCCATCTCCTTCCCATCTCCTTCCCAGGACTATGACTTTGTGGCACCTCCATCTGAGTATGAAGATGTACTTCAGTGCAATGCGAAGCCTTCAAGTGAGACACCTCGTGGCCATCAGTTCCCAGCTGCATTCCTGATCATAGCCTCTGGTTTGGACAAGGTGAGCCCCTACCATGAATCCATGGCACTGACCTCTGCCTTAAGACTGATCTCTCTGTTTCATCAACAGCATGGCATTGATTCCAGCACTCCAGTCTCCTACACACATCTGGACATTGCAGGTTCAGCTGGAGACCACCCAAGCATTCCTACAGGAGCTCCCATTCCAGCCCTGGTCCGACAGTTCATTGCATAAAGAAGAGCTGTTTAACCACTTTTTGTAGTTGGATATAAGCAGGATTAAGATGTTAGTATAAGGAGACTTTTGGTTTATTTTTTTGAGCTTTTATAGTCGCTAATTGTTAATTTAAGAATTGTGTAACTGTTAACAAGTGCTCGATAACTCACATGGCTCTTTCATTACAAAAACTTATACTTACTGAAATACCCAGTGGTGAGTACATATATATGTACTGCATTTCATTTGTATGTGGAAATTTTTTTTAGTATGATCTACATGTACATGTATTTATTCAACTGTGGTATAGTAAATATGTACATCTCCTTATCAGCATGCTGCCATTTCTTGCCTTTGGCAAAGTCTTTTAAGCCAGGTAGCTTGTAGTTTGTGGTCTGGGAACTGTCCAATGTCCATTTCAAGCAGGACTTGACTTTTGGATTTTAGGATTCTGGCACTGCATAGCATGGATTTTCCAGGGCCTGCCATTCTCACCTTGGAGACAAAGTTTGCAGAACCATAGTCAGACACCTTGGCTCTGCTATTGCCTCATCCAATTGGCTCTACAAGCACATTCAGTTTTAGCACTGCTAACATCTCGATCTATGATAGGGTCTGGCTACATTAGGTTACATTACATTCAGAGCACAGGCCACATCTGTGCCATAGTCACATTATCTTGCAAAACTGTTCACTTAGCAGCAATTTTCATACCATGAAACATACCTACTCTCACCTCACTCCCAAGAGGCTTTCCTTTTATCACTTATATAACTTTGCTAAGGGCTTAACATAATCTTGGTTTTGGGCAATGTCTTGAACTCATTTGTGCCTCAACCTGCTGCCTTGACAACCTAAGATCCTCATGTACCCTTTGAGCTAGCTGTTCATATGCCTGCATCTGTTGCCTCAGGTCATGGAGTTGTTGCCTCATACATTATGAGAATGGTTATCTGATGGGATGAGTTACAAGTTGTAGTACTGCAGGACCAGTTTGTTCTACATGTGTTTAACTGCATGACATCACACATGTAGGTGCTTCACAATGCACAATGTGTGACTGCATGCATGTTATAGGGTACCCAATATGCATAATTTATTATAGAGCATATTGGGCTCAGGTGACCAAATATACAGTGGGCTTCATTGAAGACCTTTGTCTCTTATAATGAGGTGGTTTATGATGGTTGCCTTCTTCACTGATGTGGAACTGTACATGTCACCCATGGAACTGCCCCCTCACCTCTATATCATCCAGGACGAAAAGGCAGCACTTGCTGCCACTGACACAACTTAAATGTAAATCAACTCTATAAATTCATGGTTTTAAGAGAAGTATGTATATTTGAAGGGACAAAAGATTTAGTATCAATTAGAATCAAAATAATGTTGTCGCTACATGTTTTCATATACCACCAATAAAGTCTGTACAGAATCCATGTATGTAATGTAATAAATGTACAGCTACAGAATATGCTATATGGGATGGTCCAGTTTAATGCAGTCTTGCAGCAATCTAATCTGGCATTGGACTGTTGGGTACTGGAATTCGAACTGTTTTGTTGCACACATTCAGCGTTATACTAGTACAAGCATCAATTATCAGGTCATATCTGTTGAATCCACCTATGTATTTAACTCCAGACATGATATATATCATGTAAAAAGTCCTGGATTTCAGCAAATGTTTCTTCAGTATAGCACAGTTCTGTTGAACTTATCACTCGCAACTACATAATATCCTGCAAACCTTTGTGAAATGCATATGATTTCTTCAAAAGCTCCTTTCATGTTTTATTATCGTTCCTATAAAAATGCATACACTTTGACTACTATTCTTGGCTCTGATTTGGTTCTACAGCAATATTTCAGTGTAGTCTAAATATTTATAGCGGACCTTTGACCACATGTACATTATGTACATGCACATTTAGTATACCTTCCAATCTGTCCATACAATATTAGAGGTACTATCCATACAGCTAGCGACATATTGATATCAAATTTATTTGCTTTCTTGTACTGAATTAGGTAAAATGGTAAATGGTATCAGTTTCATTATTTTTTCACAGGCACTAAATATGTTGACATTTTTTCTACAGACACTGCAAACAATCAGTTTTCTTTATTTTTGAAAATGCCACTATTACCGTGGAGAGATATACATGTATCATTGTTCGAACCCCTTTTAAAAGGATTTTACACCTTTTGTCAATGAGGATGGAAAATTCACAAGAGTACTTGTCTTTTTTTGTTGGACAATACCTACATGTAATTATAAACATATCCATCTACATATGCATGTCCTTGAATTAACCCCCCCCCCCCCCCCCCCCCCTTTAGAAATCAGGAAGATTTCATTCCAATGTGATGAGGAAAGGAGGTTATATTTGTGCTATTCCAGATGATATGCTAGAATGTAGTTTAGGCAGCTCACAACATAGACTCGCTCAGGTAATCATACTTTTACCAATGCCATACAGCAAGTTGTGTTTACATTTACAAATGGTGTAGATAACACATGATATAATGCGTAAGATGCGATCATCATTTTGGGAAGGGATGTGTAGCATTGTATGAATTTCAAACGGGTTTCTACATACATGCACATGTAATGCTCATACATTTTGACAAACAGTCCTTTGCATTTCAATACTATTTTGTTGACAAGGATGATTTGGATGTAGTAAAACTCCATGTGCAAGACACATTGCACATCATTTTACAAATTAGGCTAAGAAGATATGCAAATTAAGAAAGTGAAAAGTAGTGTTATAGTACTCTGAATTTATCCGATTGTTAGCTTTTCTACTAGTTTTCCTGAGATTAAAATTTTCACGCTACAGTGTAATTAAATGTCTAACATATCTCACGTACCCTTTTTGATTTTGTGTTACATGTATTACTACAGACTCCCCCTGCATCAATCAGAATTATAACAAAATATTCATTATTTCTCATTACCAAGCTGGCAGTTCGGAAACATAATCTATACCTGTAAAGAACAGCCATGACAGGAGGTCCTATAATATTACATGTATGAGCATATTATGTATTGGCACCTGCTTCTAACAAAGGGATGGATTAAAGGCCTTGTGGAATTGTGTGTGCATGTGTGTGTGTGTGTGTGTGTGTGTGTGTGTGTGTGTGTGTGTGTGTGTGTGTGTGTGTGTGTGTGTGTGTGTGTGAGCATGTGTGTGTACAGGCCACTTTGTATCTTGATGGCATATATGTACACATCATTTCCAAACCTACTGATATAAGTAATGTAGAATGTGCATTTATTTGAGTACAGTAATATAAAAACCTTATGATTGATATCAGCTCTTCCCTCAATGAAGATGTCCATTTTATCATTACAACCATTCATGATCAGTTATACAAATATCATCATAACCAGAGGCTTGACATGAGGATGTGGGTTAGGGGTGCTAGGAGAGGGAGGGAGAAGACCATACCCCACATGGGCATGTGTATTATACTCCCACCCATTATTATGGAAGGTCACTACCATGTACTTGTTCATATACCATAGGGATGGATGTGGGGGAGTGTGGAAGTTGCAATGGAGGAGAGTGAAGGTACAGTGTCATAATACTAACATAAGTAACAGAAGTAATGACTGCCTACTGTGCTTTTATACATGTAAGAATACCTTGTTCATGTGTGTGTACCTTTAGTTAGATTGACACCTTACTCATACATTTATGTGTATAAGTACATGGTATGTATGTAAGTGTGTGTGTGTGTGTGTGTGTGTGTGTACTGTACTCAGATTTGCACGTAGGCCCCCCCCCCCCTTTACTTTGGTACCTCATAACAAAGTTGGGGATGGTGTCTTCCACTTTGATCTTTGCCCCCCCCCCCCCCCCCCCCCCCCCCCCCCCCCCCCTGTTTGCAACACTATCACTAGGCCAGATTGCAATTATAGACTTCAATATTAACAAAAAGTCCAGGTTTCCAATGGGTAAGAACTGTTTGTGCATGCACCGTGGTGTTTAATAAAGTAAAAAATTAAAATTTAAATTTAAACACTATAAGCAATATTACAAGAAATGATTCAGTACCCTCACAAAAGCAATAGTATACAATAAGATCTACTGCAATTATAAAATGAAACTAATAATTTTACTAGAATCGAATTCACTACGGATTGTATTCAGTTATTTTCAAGTAATGGCTCACGATATTCAGAACTGGAACTTCTGTCGCTATATGATGCTACAGGTATTTGCAATGGTGCAGTCTCCCCACTATTAATAGTAGACACACTTCTCCAAAACTGCATACATGATTGAATCTTTCTCAATCTGTGATGTATGACAATCACTGCCAGGAGCAACATTGCACTTGTGATACCAATGATAATTATGGCCTCACTTGATATTGGGGATTCAATATCTCTATAGACAAGAGCAGCAGCAGATAGAACTACAATATTTGCAATAAAGATGCTTTCCACCAAAAGGTCAGACCAGTTCTTGTAAACAGAGAACACATTAGTACTGCACAGGTACAAAATAGCACAAAATATAATTGTGAACATCTTCACCGGTGTGCTATCTGATAGTATGAACACCAGGTACATAGGGAGACGGATAAATAGATAAATACCCGGCCAGAATCGATAGCGATCTTTGAATGGTGCCTGGTAACTGTCAAGAAATGGTTTTAGATTGTTAACCCATTGAAGACATCTCCAGTGTGATCTAACCTGTGTGCATGGAGCCAACAGCAACAGGGTGGAATATGGAAAAATGAACACTAATGTGATAAATAGACCACATATGAACAGAGGTAAGTGTTCCCTCCCAAGGTACTCTACATTCCCATCATACTGCCATACAAGAGAACCTGTTGATAAACTGCTAATTGTGTCAAGGGATGCAAATGAGAAAATAGTAATGATGGTTCGTAGGATCTTCGAGTATGAGAGCAGCACAAGAGTGGACAGTACTGGGACTGCATTAAACCTAAATAGCTTAGATATGCTAGTGGCATAACGTCCTGCAACAAGTATTGCTCCTATGAGAGAAATTGGAAATACAAACTGTAACCATGTTTTAGCATAGCTATCCATTCCATTGTAGAAGCACACTTCAATACCCAAGTCAAGGTTAAGCCAAGCTATGAATATGGATAAAATTGAAGAGTATGCACTTCTGCTTTGGAAGAAAATAGTATAATTTATTCTGATAAGGTTTACATACAGCACTATGACATTTAAAGCACCATTTGAAACAGTAAAATTTGATATGATGACCACCACTACCAGAAGTACTCCCATGATGATGAATACAATGATCAACAGAAGGAAATGATTAGAACAGCTTGCACACTGAGATGTTCCAAATGTCATGCTTAAGTTCCCTTGGCACCTCCCACATAGTACTCCACTACGTCTGTAGCTGCACTGACTGTCCAATTCAAGTACATTGATTGTCTTATTTTGTGTGCAGTAATCGAATGGACACTGACTATAGAATGCTGGTACACCTTGTAAGGTGAGGCCAATCCATATGTTTCCTGTATTTTGCACTCTCACATCCTCAATGTTACACACCAGATTGTGCCTCTCTAACAAAGGATCACATATACATGATAAATGTAAATCGTGTTGTTTAAAGAGAATTGGACATGGTAAGACTGTGATAGAAACTGATAAACTGTTATCACTAAGTAATGCAGTTTCAGCAATCAATACTTGTGTTCCATTGTTAAACTCATATGGTATGGAATATGAACTGCACTGTTTGAGTGTTCTGATTGTACCAAAAAGGTTTGTATTTGAATATATATAAATTACTGTTGGAACTATACCATTTCTTTGCCCAACTGTTGCAAATGTAAGTTCTAGTGTTTGGCCTGGATATACAGATGCACACTGATGCTTCAAACATACAGGAGTAGTAGTTGTATTGCAAGAGGATATACATTGAGCATCAGATGATATCAGTGATGTAGATGAATCATGGTATCCAATGACAACAATATAATCAATCACGAAAGTGGAGTTGTACATGCACGATGTATTTAATTTACATGTATCAATATTCCCTCCATACAGAACACTGCCTGCATCATTGGCATAGTTGCCTTCAAAATAAAGGTGGATGCCTTCCAAGTCTGTGCAGTTAAGAGTATAAAAACATACGTCTTGTGGTTCAGCGTATATGGCACCTCCTGTAAGAAATGCTGTGTTATTTATGAATGATACATTTGTGAGTGAACCAAACTCAATGTTTGACGATGAGTCAATGTATATTGCTCCACCATATAATGCTGTGTTGTTAGTGAATGTAGCTATAGAATTGGATGCAAATAATAAATGGGTACTTTGCAGGATAATGGCTCCACCAAATGCAAAGAGAAAGTTGTTACTGAATGTGTTTTTCCCTGCAAGTGTAACAATTCCACTGTAAAAAACCATTCGGGACCCTACAAATGTGTTGTATCCTTCGAGCTGAACAGTTGTAGTACCATAAACATTGATTGTTGACTGAAGAAAGCTAATATGTCTAAGATGTAACATGACACTTGTAAAAAAAGTAGTGGTGTTTTTAAACAACGAGTTCATTATAAAGCAATGGATACCATCCATAGTAAAATAAACATTGATAAATGTAGAATCTGTAATATACAAGAATCTATTTACATGTATGGCTTTTAAATTAGAAATTATGGATATTGATGAACCAGCAGCACTACCATCTTCTATGAAAGTACAGTTACCAAACTCAGAAACATTCTGCATATATGAATCCAGATGATTGGTAGATAGTATTTTAAGATACATAAAAACCGAGTAAGAATACTTGTAATTAATGCTGCATTCAAACATGCAACCTCTGCAACTGAATAGATATGATGATACATAATATTGCGCACTCACTGAATAATGTACACCACTTCCACCTGCTGTTGCATATGAACTCATTACATTTGTAAGCAGCGTATGAGATGTGCTATTAGTGACATCGATGTATATATTGGCACCATCAGTACCTTGATTTCTGTATGCTACTAGATTATCAATTATGATGGTCATACCATACAGTGACTGATTCAGTTCTATAGAAAGGCCTGTGCCCAAAGTATGATGATACATATCATTGAAATAAGCATCCATGCCTAAGGCCACAAGAATGAATGAAATCCTAAGCTGATCATTTTGTATCAAACTAGAATCATCAAAGTAAAGAAGAACATTTCCTCCTGTGTAGTTACTGTTGTCAAATGATTCATTAAATGTGTACAAATGCCCTATTTCATTTTTGCAGTTACGTATGGGCACTGGTTGAAGGAGATATTTTACATATTGGTTGTTGCCCACAAATGACGAGCTTGTAATCTGAGACTGACCAAATATATTAGCACCAAATAGACCATACCCTGTGCTATTTAGAACTGATACACCCTCAATAAGGAGATTGTAAATATTGGAGATGTGGATACTAGCAATTTGTGAGGTTAGAAATGAATATTGACCGCAGTTGAGTAAGGTAAGGTTTGAAAGAGTCAAGTTAGTAATATTAGAAAACATTAGTCCTGATCGATTTGTGCATAATATGACTGTGGTTGATTGAAGGTAGGTGATGTATTGATCATCATTATAAGGGTCAAGCCCATACTGTTTAACATTCTCAGCCAATGAATGCTCTTTGAAGTTACTTGATCCTACCAAATGTAGATTTAATTTGTCATGCACTTCAAGGAGATATCCTAAATCAAATAAGTGCACACCTGGCAGAAATATGAATTCTGTTTGAGATTGAAAATAAATTTTTGCATTGATCAAGTACTTTCTAAACACTTGGCATGAATTAGTAGCATTGATGCACATAGAGTTGTTTGGAGCAACAGTATAGGTATGATCATAAGATGAAGCTGCACAAGGGGATGTTCCCAGGATGATTGCCAGTATTAGATAGGATCTTAAAAATTTCACTCTTAACAAAAAAATTTTCATAGTGCTCCGTCTAAAAGGCTAGACATAAAGTAAGCTTAATAATACAACAGGAGGCGTTGGCCACATATTACCTGGTGTATATTCTCTCCCCCTCCCACCCCAAACAAAAACTGTACCAAAACCAAAATGATCCTTCCCTGCAGCATTGCATCACACTAAGCAAAATTATAGGTATTTGACCTTAAGGACAACAACGTGGTCTAGCAGTATCACAATGATTTTACTATAGATAGTGCCTGCAATATATTGCATTGTGGGGGGGAGGGGGGGGGGGAGAAGAAAATATTTCTGACATTCTGGTTATGAGATGATGCTCAGGCATAAATAAATGTAGTCAATGAAGTAGTCAGTTGTGTATGCATATGTACGTATGATGCAGATATTTATCACCCCAAGGTTAATAGACATTTTAGAAAGCGACATTACATAACAAAATTGCCAAGTGGCCTACATGTGCTTGTATTTATTCATATGGGCTTGCATAGATCACACCATTTTGGCACATTATTGCCATTTTGAAGTATCATAGGTGTATTTCGTTAGACTAAATAAAATGGCATGAATGATTTCAGAAGCATTACGAGGCATGAGGAATAGAAGAGCTGCATGCATAGAAGATAGCCAGGCACTTAGGACCTCTGCTGGAATTGAACTGACTTTGTGCAAGTACAAAATCGTGTACATATTGCATTAAGGAATTTGTACCCAGTTACACATAGATAAATAAGCAATAGTCTGCATGTATACACATTGTTATGTTAATGAAGAGCAGTGTAATAGCTGGTACTCTTTCACGAAAATAGCAACAGAAATAGGCAAACATGACCTTGGAATGAATTCAATAACTAATATAATGAATAGTAATTTCCCTGGAATATGCTCAACTGTATAGTCAAATTCCATCAACCGTAGTCGGAATTCATGGTACTCTTTGGTGGGAGGATGTCGAGTTGCTTGGTACTACTTAGTAATGGTACCAAAGGCTTGTGTTTAGTCACGATGAAAAATCTCCTTCCGATGAGGTAGTTATGGAACTTATCACATGCCCACATAATGTCCAATGCCTCTTTCTCATTCTAAGCATATGGGGTCTCCGTTTCTTTTCTTGCTGGAGTAGGACTGCTTCTCCCTGGCCATGTGTTGATGCATCTGCAGACACTTTCGTTTCTGCAATTAAACAGTAGTCTGGGCAATTCAGCTTTCAGCTGAGCAAATTCATTATTTTGAGCTGGTCCCCAGGTCCATGACTGTTTACTACTTAATAGAGAATGCAGCGGTTGGCTCAGCTGTGCTATTTGACTAGAGAATTTCCCGAGGCTGTTTACCATGCAGGGGCGGATCCAGGAATTTGGAAAGGGGGGGGTGGGGGGTGGGGGGGGGGGGGGGGGGGCACAGTTAGTGGCGCCGCCCCGGGGAGGGTGCGGGAGGGGGGCACCCCTCCCGCCCAGCTAGGGGGTATGGGGGAGCGCTGCAAGCTCCCCCATCGGGGCATGGGGCGGACGTTTTGCGTTGTAAAAGCTCCGAAAACTATGCAAAAAATCTGGCCTGTTAAATAGTAGCTATATTGTTTATACGTGTGCAATGCTATTTTTCACAAGAAATACATATTAGTTGTAGTAACTACTATAGCGTTCGTACTTTTAAAATGTAACTACTTCAATTTGTGGGCCAAAAAATATAGCTCAGCTTTTATATGCGATGCGCCCAATCTTGTTAATCTTTTTAGTACATACTGATCTCCGCTTCTTTTCAATACGCACGTTTGCAAATATAATCGTAATCATACTTTATATAAATTGGCCCTTCCCGTGTACATGTACATGTATCCGTGCTGTAGCTAACCGCGGCACTGTTTTGTGCGGTTATAATCGCACGTGGTACGCAAAATACACTCATGAATATTTAATGAGTCGTGCGAAAGGGGGGGGGGGGGGCACGTGCCCCTGGTGCCCCCCCCCCCCCCCCCCCCCCCCCCTAGTTACGCCCCTGCCATGAATCATCACAGTTATGAAATGTCTGCTGGGGGTATGTAATAGAGCAGACATCTTTTCTGGATTGGCTGAAAGACCATCTTTATTGATCATGTTACCTAAAAATTGAAGACCTCAAGATAACAGGATCCTCTGAACTGAGATGTGTTTAAATTTCTTCATAGTAAAAACAAATCAATGTCCTATCCTCAGTTTCAAGGCTTCACAAGAGATAACCCTTGTCAGAGTAGTAATGAATGTGAACTAGATGATCTAGTGACTGATACTCAGAAGTGTTGGATGGATTGGGATGCCTAGACCAGCCTTATCACATAAAGATAGACAAAACTGCACAGCCCATAATATGTCCTCCCTGTGGCACTGTTAGAGTGTTTGAGAGGAAATTGACAGATGGGAGAAATTGGGAGTACTGAAAAGCGTAGAAAAACCAACAGTGTGGGTGAACTCTGGTATTGGTAGAAAAACCCAAAACGGGAAAGTTAAGGTTACATGTATGCCTAGATCCCAGACACCTAAATAAGGCAGTACAAAGAGAACACTTTCAATAACGACTATAGAGGACATCTCCATTCGTTTCACAGGTGCTAAAGTGTTCTCCACATTAGATGCTAACCATGGATACTGGCAAATTCCTTTGGATCCGGCAAGCCAAAGATGGACCACTTTCAATACACCATTTGGAAGATACTCAGTGCTACACCAGGATGCCGTTTGGTGTCAAATCCAGCCAAGAGATATTCTGGGCCAAAAAAGAATGGTTTGCCACTTTGGGGATTTACCAGAAGTGGAGACTGACATAGATGACATATTGGGATAAGCACACAACCAGAGGCTAAAGGCTGTACTGCACACAGCAAAAACAGATTAGTGCATGTCACTAGAAACAGTGAATAGGGCACTTGTTTTCTCAAAAACGAGTGCCCTATTCACTGTTTCTAGTGACATGCACTAATCTGCCATATCAGTGTGCAGAAGGAATATCTCCAGACCCAGAGTCAAAAGTAAAGGCAGTCAACCAAATGCCCCACCTGAAGACAAAAAAGGTGTGGAAAGACTTCTGGGCTTTCTGAACTATGTGGCTAAGTTCATTCCCGACCTATCCAGCATCACGCAACCTGAATATATGTTCAGTTGGGACCAAGAACAAGAAACAGATTTCCAACTGAATGACATCGGCACATGTACTAGCTTTCTATATAGAGAAACCAGTTACAGACAGTTGTGACGCACCAACTTTGGCTTAGGTGCAGTGCTACTACAGGAAAACAAACCAATATATAGTACATGCATTACGTGCACTGACTGATGCAGAAAAACGATATGCACAAATAGAATAAGAACTATTGGCTGTTATCTATGCTCTAGAAAAGTTCAATCAGTATGTGTATGGCAAGACTAGTCTGACCACAAATCACTGGAGTCAATAACAAAGAAATCACTGTGACTGTGCTAGGGTACCAAGGATGTTCCTTCAAGTATGAATTTATATACTAAGTTACAAACCGGGCAAAGAGATAGTTATAGCTGACACATTAGTCATAGGATTTGCAGACCTATACGTCCACGACAAATGGAGGGTATGAAAGGAAAAGTTTGCCGACTAGCGCATGCTAGCTTGGCTGTGAAGGGTATAACCGTTAATTTTTTCGCCACAATTCTATCGTTGACTCTCGCGATGTAGTCTGACTAAGCCATTTGGTGTGGCTACGTCGTTAGTCGCGATGATCATAATCAGTAGGAACTTCCTTTTATGTCCACCACGGAACCATGTGGGATACACCTTGCTTGGATAGATCGACGATCCATCCCCTTCGATGCAGAAAGCTTGTTCGCATGTTTCGCCGCGTATTCTTACGAAAAATGTTTTCCTAACAAAGGTATAGGGGAGGGCACATATCTAGTATCTTTCTCTTCTCTATGACTATGTTAGAGTCTATATATTATATAACGCCATTATAGCCATTCATTGTGCGGGCATTAAAAGGACGCACGGAACAAGTGCGTCGTTCTTATTACATACGTACATTATACTGTTTACAGCGATAATGCACCTATCAATGGTAAGTGCGCCTCCCCCCCAATCCGGGACATATAGGAGATCAGTGGGGGATTTGACCATTGTTGCTACCAGCACGCGTATGGGGGATTTGACATTGGGTGTGGTCAACAGCAAATGGCGCTGCGAATTGACCAGTTATATTATTAACCCCCAACCGTGGGGTGTTTGATTTAATAAATGTCAAATCCTCCCGGACACGGCTGACTGCTCTCATTGAACGCGTGGAAAAATAGGCCCTACGCCCAGAAATTTTGAAATGGTTTCGAAGCCCCATAGCAACGGACTTGACAACCGATGTCCTTAGGAATGTGCTGTGTAGAACGTACAAGAAATGTAGTAAACAGTTTAACGCTGCACCACAAGTTACAAGCACCTTTGACCCTTTTATATAGCAGAAATCAAATTGCCTTATCGTATGAACCGTTGGCTTTTGCGCTCGAAAGCAAAGGTACTCCTTGCGGGGAACGGTGACCTCGTGGATTCAATAAACGATACTGACGCTCGGACACAAGAACTGTGCAAAAAACAACTATTGTGATAAAGTAAGTAGAATGTCCTATTTGTTTTTAGTAAAAGCTAGTGCTAACGAATTTTCTGAAATGGTTTTAAAGCCTCTTGAAATCGGCCATTTTCTTCGTAATGTAGGCCTACATACGGATATGCATGCATCGGTATCTATTTGATCTAACAGAATTGCTACTAATTAAAATTGGTTTCAGAACGTATTGTCACATGCCATAGATAGCCCAATGGAGCTTTACATATCTGTGGTACTGAGTAGCATGCATATACACACATTAATGATGAGCGCTAGCAGGGCTAGGATTGTGTTAGCTTTTGTCTCCTCGTTGGAGGGGGGAATGGCAGCAACCAATTGTGGCTCTTATCTTAAAAAAAAAAAAAAAACAGAATTAATGGTCTTTAACTGGCAATGCATTGCAGCTGCTTCACTTTGAATAAATCGACTTAGCACCCTCTTCTCCAAAATAGACCTAATAAACAAACATGGGTAGCATTTGTCCATTGGGCTATTCCAGTAAATAAGTGTACACCCCTCCTGATGACATAAATTTGTGTCCTGGGGGGTATGTTTGATATTATAATCCATGTAATGATATAAATCATGACCTGGGGGGAGTTATTATCCTAGTCTTGGGGGGGGGGGGGGGGGGGGGGGGGGTGGGGGTGGTATGAGTCATGTCCGGGGGGGAGGGGGGGGGGGGAGTTATAATCCATATCCTGGGGGAGTGGGGGTGGTATACGTCATGTCCAGGGGCGCGATATAAATCTTGACCTGGGGTGGAGTGGGGGGATGATATAAGTCATGTCCAAGGGGGGGAGTGCTATAAAACTTGTCCTGGGGGGAGGTGGGGGTGAATGGTATTAATCATGCCTTGGAGGGAGTTATAATCCATGTAGCTATAAAATATGTCCGGGGGGGAGGGGACATAAATCATGTCTTGGGGGAAGTTTTAATCCATGTATTGGGGGTGGGGGTGGGGAATGATATAAGTAATGTCCAGGGGGGGGGGGGGGGGGGGGGGGGGGGGGGGCGCTATAAATCTTGTCCTGGGGGAGTGCTATAAATCTTGTCCTGGGGGGTGCTATAAATCTTGTCCTGGGGGGGGGGGGGGGAGTGTGTGAATGGTGTAAATCATGTTCTGCGGGAACTACAAATCATATCTTGGTGTAGTGTACTGAGACATACTGCAGTCCTGAGGGATGTGGTGTGATGTGTGACTGTCCAGTAATATATCTGTCTTGGGGGAGGGCATAATTAGTATCTGTGTCCAACGCAGTAGGGGTGTACACCTATTCACTGGAATAGCCCATTGTGTGGCATGGTCTTCCTGTGTATGCATTTTGAAGGGCAGTTTTCACCATGTGGCATCTGTTGCTGCTACCCACTTGGTGCATACCAGTGTGTTGCATTGGAGCTCAGGGGGCTGTGTCATGCAGAAGGCAGGAACACAGCTGACTGACACTTCAGCTGGTTGAAAATAGTCTGGCTTGCAAGAGGAGGACAATGATCATGAGAGAAGAATGGAGGTGTGGCAATCTTCCAAGGTGCTATGAACCTATTGGGTGTGACTCGGACCTTTGATTGGCAGCCTCTGCCAACAGTTGACCTCCTCACATGTCCTTGAAGTGCGCACACACCTGCATAATGATTGTGTGTATTATGAAGTCATAGCAGTTATTTATTTTTAAAAAGTGCATTTACCTTGCATGCATTCTTCATTGGTATGTATTTGCCACTGAAATGGTGTTATACAACACCTGTGATGTATCTCCTTTGTCAAAGGACAGTTCTTTTGCATAGAATGCTTATACATTAGATACAGAAACGTCGAGTATGCTGATATTAAAGGCAATAAGCAATTTATCTGCAATGTTTTGCAATCATAGCTGCATGGCTATTTGCTTCTGTTTGTGCATTTTAGCCGTTGCCCACACACTCTGCAGTGCTTGGGCTCTTGGTACAAGTTGTAATCCATTCCTGTATATAACATGTACATACATATATACATGTATGACGAGAATCGTATCGATTATTCATGAAATACGATCGCGTTGTATGGGACGACAGAAAATTCGTTACTACTTAAGGAGTGAGAATTCTAACAGCCACACCTCTCTTACTCATCGGTGTTGTAGGCTTACCTTCTGGATTAGTGCACGAAGTCCACTGTACTGAATTTAGTACCCACCCCTCTAAAATGATTGCCGCGTGGCGTTCTGTAAACACCTTGTGCATACCATTGCCGTATGACGTGGAGTGTGTATGTAAAGTCTTGAAAACATAAAAATGAGTGTGGTGTTTGAATCCTTTTTCATATTTTGATTTGCTGGTTTTACTGAGGTGCTACGAGCTTCGAAACACGGGTACTCAGTAATGAGGTGTTTCTTTTCAATTATGGACATATACATACCGTACGTTCTAATTGACCTAGTTTCCAGCCGCATACAGCCGTGCGCGGATTGGGGGGGGGGGGGGGGGGGGGGGGGGGGGGCGCACTTACCATTGATAGGTGCATAATCGTCAAGTGGGAAACGGAGTCAATTATTCAGAAATATGCAACAGCTACAGTATGCGTAAAATTATCGTTCTCACATTGCGAATCAGATAGACTTGTGGACTTAACTCTTCCCTTTACTATTTAGTATGTGTGATGGACCTTTAGTTCTACTTGAACTAAAACAGCTCGCACTCCGCAACCTAACGTATACATTGCTACCGCGTAACTCCCCTTCGTAGTTACTTTACCGGAAGAACTCAATTTTAATGCTCGATACATGCATGCTTTTATACACATATATATCGTCAATAACAAATGACTAATTAACCTAAAGTTCATAACAGTTCAACCTCCCAGGTCAGACCTTTGACAGGTTACCGATCTGTCACAGTACATGTATGTCTCAACTTTCGGTTTTGCGCGCCTTGCCCGCTGCATGTATGTCAAACTCTGATAGAGCTCGGTTTGTAAATGGTGCGCACATAACTGTCAAAACGAGCTTGAGCATTTGTCATCTTGCGTTAGAAAACTGGTCGCAAATGTTAGGAAAGTGATAGATTATGTGAGTGCTACATTTGTATTCAGCAAGAAACTGTTCTCGAAACGTATATCACAAAACAGTAGCGATAATGAGCTCATTAAACATTGCTTAGATTGAGCGATACCGTTTATTCTTTTACACGTAGGACCTTAGTTTCCAATCCGTGGATCAGACCGCGTTATCGAATTATGGGACGCCAAAGTATACTATGAATTGCTGTAAAGTCTATACAGTTCCGAGGTGTCACTTGCTATATTTCCGAGCCGGCACTGTAACGCACAGGTTTTGGTTCCAAATAATAATGTTTTGATCTTTCCTGGGATGACACGGCAAGGGGTCTATTGTTACGACAGTCGACTAGCTTGTCTCCATACCCTGTATCAGATTGTTCACAACATTGTATACCATAATTATATTTTATAATATAATTATATAGGTGTCTACAGTTTGATCGGGACATTTGTATCCGCCATACGCATGCATATATAGGCAAAACATCTGAAAATTAAAAGGCGTTTCGTATATTTATATACAAACTTGGAATTGCCAAAGAAAAGGATGCGACCTTCTGATGTCATGTGCGTACAGTACTATATGCAAAAAAAACAACAACAAAAAAACGGCCGGGTAATCAACCATTCATAGTACTTCGACGGTTTCTGGTTTCTCCTCATCACTTTTCATTATACCTCCAGTAAAAAATAATGTTATACATCGCGAAATTGGGCACGCATTTTTTAATCCCCCTTAGCCTCCCCGTTACACTGTTCAACCATAAAGCGGCAAAGCTATATCTACGTGCTCAACGCTAAGTGGGCGTAGCCCAACCTTTGCGTTTAATTAGCTCAGCAGCAGCTACAATGCCAGACACTAATCTATATCCACAAACGGACAACTTACATGCGGTCTCACAACTTCTTGTCTGTACCGACGTCACACAACGAATGACTATGCAACCTAGAGCTACCCGATATTACTATACGAACCTCCGTAAATTGCGTTATACTGATAATTACGTAATGCCCAATCGAAACCGCGGCGCGCGCTCAAAGACTCACCAGCACTGCACAGAGCCATAAAATCCGGTGTTCAGTACTATCATAATTGTCATATAATTACGTAATGCCCAATCGAAACCGAGGCGCACGCTCAAAGACTCACCGGCACTGTACAGAGCCACGCCCCCACCCACACAAACCCACCCACACACGTACATGTACATGCACGCACACACGCACACACACACACAACCTGGATACATACGTAATCAATGAATAACATGTACTTTTGTCTTCATGTACGGTGTGTACGCAGTTGAAAGTCTACAGTTCCGAGGTGTTACTTTCTACATTTCCGAGCCCGCACATGTTTTGGTCCAAACAGTATGGCCGCTAATGTTTTGATCCTTCCTGTGATGACATGCACGGCAAGGGGTCAATTGTTACTAAATTGGACTTGTCTCCATACCCTGTACTAGTCTGACGTAGCCACACCATCGCGCTTTGCGAAGGGTTTGGAGACATTGCCATACCAAATCGGTTCTGCCAAAGAATTTAGGTTACCTTACGTCACGGTTACGAGGAATGCAATTATGTTACGTGAACGTGAACTTACGCTAACACGCCAGAGTTGAGTGTTGCCACAATTTAAAGTTGTTTTAGTCCCTGAAACTACTATACACATTTTTGAGGTATTTCTTTAGCCACATACGCCGCAGGGCAAGGCCTTAGGCCATTCTAAATGTGATTGTTGAATTGTTTCCCGTCCGGATCTTTTCCCAAAACGAATACAATTTTTATGATGCAATCTTACGTCATGAGCAAAAGGCGGCACAACTGCATGAAAATGATGGCGCTGTATATCCAGGCCTGTAGCTGTTGATGTCTGAGAAGCAGCATTCAAGGCCGTTGTCGTAGTGTGCAATGTCCCCCCTAATATTTGTCCCCCCCCCAGACGTTTTGCACTAGTGCGGAATGTCCCCCCGGACATTCTGCACTAGTGTACAATGTCCCCCCGGACAATCTACACTAGGGCAAACTGTCTCCCTCCAGGGTAAAATGTCCCCCGGCCCTCATAACATTTTATTTCATCTATGACAAGGCTGGAAAACTTTTAATGCAATCCCAATATGGACTTGCAGTGTACAAAAGGGTGCATGGTATTTTCAAATAAGTATACCGTATCGCACAACGGCAGTACACGGGATCGCGTTGACGCTCGCCATAGCTGCATGTCGTTCCGCCGCTTGAAATGCTCATTGAAACCAATACTGACACAACATTATATTTAGACTTTTGGTATTAACATTCCTTAACGAATACACAGCTCTTATCCTTTCTGTCGTCAAAGCTCTCATTGAAACCAAACTCACACACATACACGAACATTCATTATTAAAATTCCTTAAGGCGTGGTGAACATTTGTTGATATAATTCATGGCGGAAATTAAATCTCATCAGTATGAGAGATTGAAATATAATTGAGATCAATAGATTCATAGCCTGAAAAGTAATGTCACATAAATACAGCTCCACACTGCGTGCACCGCCTGCATGATATACCTCAGGAAGAATGCTACTTAATACAAAGGCTATTCCCATCGTCAGGTCATCTGTTGCGTGATAGTACATCCTATCAGTTCACTGAACTGATAGGATGTACTATCACCCTGACGATGGGAATAGCCTTTGTATTGTTGGGTACCCAGACTAAAATCCATTCTAAATAGCATAAAAACCATCATCCTGCGTCCAGGGTGGGAATAGTGTAAAAACCTTACTGGGATTGAGCGTCCAGTGATATCTTGCATTTTTGAATAAGGAAACCACAGGCAGTACTTACATGTACACATGTACACTACCAGGAACAAAAAAAAAATGTGGGCCATTTGAAGTCATTAGTGCACAGTGCATGTGTGGGGGGCAACTCACTGCTGATCGTACTGTTGCTTGCGTTGGCTTTGCCAGCAATGCTGACAGGCCTGCACCTTGTGCACATGTACATGTAGGCCTGTTATGCTATGGTGTAGGGTCCACTAGCAGGCTGATAATATGCTATGGTGTAGGGTCCACTAGCAGGCTGATAATATGCTATGGTGTAGGGTCCACTAGCAGGCTGATAATATGCTATGGTGTAGGGTCCACTAGCAGGCTGATAATATGCTATGGTGTAGGGTCCACTAGCAGGCTGATAATATGCTATGGTGTAGGGTCCACTAGCAGGCTGATAATATGCTATGGTGTAGGGTCCACTAGCAGGCTGATAATATGCTATGGTGTAGGGTCCACTAGCAGGCTGATAATATGCTATGGTGTAGGGTCCACTAGCAGACTACTGCACCTGTACACATTACTAGAGGTGGTGCTGTGTACAGTGGTGCAGACCAGTTATCAGTTACCAATTGTCCAAATTGAAAGCAAGTCATAATACTGTGTACATGTGTCTAGTCTCATGACCTACATGTATTTGTGTGAATGATTAGATCTTGTTAAAAAAAACCTTGTATGGCCAGTGGCAGTATAGGTCATGTATTTATTTAATGGTTGGTGTGCCTACACTGTATATGCGAACATGATTCTTGTAGCAACTGTTACTGGAGTACAAGCAACATTAAAAACACATACATGTACATGCATTCATGAACACAATATACAAAAATATACGCACTTAGGTATGTTCAGTCACATGATAGGGCAAGGGTCAAACTTGTATTTTTTTCTTCTGTATGCAGCCACTGGAGGTGAGGGAGGTAAAAGGTGAGAAGTGTTGCAAGAAGATTTCATCACTCTTCTTCTGGTGTGACAATAAGTACGTAAGGGGTTACTGTAATGAGGAAGTATAGGGTTATTGTAATGAGAATTAAGGTAAAGGGTTATTGTAATGAGGAGGTAAAGGGTTATTGTAATGAGGAGGTAAAGGGTTATTGTAATGAGGAGGTAAAGGGTTATTGTAATGAGGAGGTAAAGGGTTATTGTAATGAGGAGGTAAAGGGTTATTGTAATGAGGAGGTAAAGGGTTATTGTAATGAGGAATGAGGAGGTAGGGTTATTGTAATGAGGAGGTAAGGGGTTATTGTAACGAGGAGGTAAGGGGTTATTGTAATGAGGAGGCAAGGGGTTTTTGTAATGTATTAAATTCTTTTTTAATGATTGTACAAATTTATATTCTGTTACTTAGTACCATGTGTATCCGTGGCTTACTAGCGTTAGTATAGTCTTTATCTTTACATTGCTTTGCGACGCTTCGATTGTTGCACTACCGGGTAGTGAATTGATGTCATCGCTCACAGCGGTATATGAAGGCAACGCCCACGAATCGTGTCTCAGTCACATGATAATATGCTTTCCACGATGAAATAGCTTACAATCGCACTAGATAGGCAGTTAAGCCCTATCTTTGCACGAATTGGACACCTGTGAACACTACAAACAATATGATTCCATCATTATGTTGCTGTAGTGCGAGCTGAAGTGCAAAAAAAAAATTTAAGAAAAGTGATGAATTTTTTTTCAAAAATTCCTTTTTGGCCAAGACCTCCCCTCCCCCCCTAACTTTCCCATAACTTCTTTCCCTAGACTCCCCTGAAAATATATTCGTGATGTTCTCAATGAGCTCTTCAAAGTTGGGGGATGGTGTCTTCCACTTTGTTTTTTGCCCCCCCCCCCCCCCCTCCCCCACCCCCCGCATGGTTTTACAGTATTTAAAATGTTATAAAATTTCCTTGCGTTTGAATCACTATAACTTCCGAACGGTAAAAGCAATCGACTTACTATTTTAAACACTAAATACTACATCATTTCGCTATAGTAAAATACATTTTAGGGTCTTGCACTTTCTCCGTGCCAGTATTGCAACGTCCAATACCCCTCCGGGTTTGAACCCACCATAACTTTCTGTAGGAGTAATCAAATCGCTTCAAATTCAGTTTGTAGGTTGTGAGGTCCATTACATATCGAGAAATTGGCGGTCCAAAGGATTACGCGGTATTCGGTCATTGCGTAATTCAATGTCCATAGAAAATGTATGGACGCATTCAGAAAACTGCAGCTACCTGCAGAAAAAAATCAAATATTGACTACCTGCTCTCGGATTTGCAATGTGGGGACTAGTTGACATAGTTTGTGTAGTTTTTCGCAACTTAAGTACCTATATCCGCACTTCCACATTAATTATGCATAGTTTCCAATATCCATTCATTTTTATCTCATTTCCTTATTCAGGCATCCCAAATAAAATTTTCCTTACCTGCTCGTGAGAGTAATCAATCCCCGTATTTATCATAATTTTTTCAGAGCTTAGGGCCTTCAAATCGCGCTTCCCTTGAATGGTTAGTGAGATACACCCCACATTCAAAACGCATAATATCACGTGCTACTCTTTCGTCAGTTAGCCGTGCCCAGACCGAGCTGTTTTGTAAGAACATGTAGTTAATAATAATATGTACATGTACGTATTGAAGTGTATAACTACTACCCCACCCACCACTATAATGTATACAACAACTTAACATGCATGCGATTTAAAAATAACTTATTAACTGCTATTTACTGGGCCTAGCCTGCTCATCGCTTTTGGTTCCGGGGGGCCGTTCATAAATTACGTCACACAAATTAGGGCTGTTTTGGACCCCCTCCCCCCCCTCCGTCACGGAACCGTCACAATAATCCTCTCCCCCCCCTCTTAATTACGTCACATTTGCTCCCCCCCCCCCCCCCCCCCCCTTCATGAATAATCATAAATCGCTTCGAGCGTGCATATTTGGCCAGTTTCGCGCCGTAATGCAAGCAAAACTCAAAGAAACAGTTTTCGCATGCGGGCAACTCCATTGAATTTGACCACACTACTGTCACTAATATATCATACATCGTTGCAAGCATGAAGGTCTTCTTCATTTTAGGCCGTGGGGCTACCCGCATAACTCCTTCGAGGTCAAAGTGATTTTTACCAATCCAGACTGCCTAGCCTGTTTCAGGCAGTCAACTTTATCTCATCTCTGTGCCTCAGATAGGGCAGCAACTTGATGCGCGTGACTCTAATGTAATAATTACTCGGTTTGGTCAAACGCGCCGGGAGTCAAGCAATGCCCAACTAGGCAGTAACTAGCTCTTATTTGGCTTGTCTTGCTATGAATCACCATATGTTTCTGCAGCATCACGAAATAGAGAGAGCAGATCTTGCACAACCGGCCGATAAAGCAAATGCAAGTGGACTGCCTGGTACTGATGCCATCATCGAGCGCGTAGATCAATATTACCCACGTCCACGACAAGAATCAATTTTAGTAACCGCTAAATACCATCGTGTATCATAGACCACGACAAATTCAAAATGTGACATCACGCCAGCCTAAACCCCCCCCCCCTCCCCCCCGTCACAAACCGTCACAATTGTTCAGACCCCCTCCCCCCCCCCCCCCTTTTGCGTGACGTAATTTATGAACGGCCCCTCGGATGATTTCGAACAGTACGAAGACGACGATATCGAAGATCAATCCCACGAGGATAGGACAGACCTGGAAGTCTGCCTGTGGACTCTATGGCTATGGAATACTGGGTATTACGGTATATGGAGTACCTCACAGCTAACAGCTACAGTACACTGAGTACAGTATGGAGTGGACCCCTATAGTGACATATGGCAGACAACGCTACGGAATAGCCGACAGCTAGCAAACAAATACCGTACTAGTGCGGTGTGGACCAATAAGCTATGGAACTAATGTTGCTTGTTCAGCTATGGACTGGATTCTATGGCAGAACTGAAGCCTACTACCCCACAGGTCACAGCTAACTGCTACGCTAACGGAGGTACGGGAGTGCACGGACCCTATTGCAGACAGCTACGGCAGGCAGCTACGGAATACCCCATGTATGGTCGAATGGAGTAGACTCTATGGCAATAAGCGATGCATGGAGAATCACACAGCTAACAGCTATGAACTCAAATCTATGGCAGACACGTGCACCTAACAGCTACAGTGTATGGAGTTATGGCAAGTACCCCATATAGCAAGAACCAATCCTATGGCAGATACCCCACAGCTGCCAGTGTGTGTGTGATTGTGTGTGTGAGCATGTTGTGAGTGTGTGTGATTGTGTGTGTGAGCATGTGTGAGTGCATGTGTATGTGTGACTGTGTTTGCGTGTTGTTGTGTGAGTGGCTATGAATCCTCTCCCCCTCTCTCTGTGCATGTATGTCAGTATGTACATGTATATGTATATGCTAAGAATCAGTTCCTGTGTGTTGTTGTGTTAAGGTCGGCATACACGGCCCGGGCGACTTCTAGTCGATTTGTCGCATGCAACTCAAATGAATATGGACAAATGTTCCGCAACCCATCAGTAAACTACGGAACTTTTACCCTATATTCATTTGAGTTGCATGCGACAAATCGACAGGTAGTCGCCCTGTGTATGCCGACCTTTACCTTGTGCATACGCACATGAAAGTAATAGGCTTGTTTTGATGACATTCTGCCTTGTTTTCCACAGACACAGCTCAAACTCCAGCTATCAATGCTCACCAATGGTAAGCTTAGCTTTGCAGGGTTGGCCTATTTACCCACTCCCTCCCTCCCTCACTCCCTCACTCCCTCCCTCCCTCCCTCCCTCCCTCCCTCCCTCCCTCCCTCCCTCCCTCCCTCCCTCCCTCCCTCCCTCCCTCCCTCCCTCCCTCCCTCCCTCCCTCCCTCCCTCCCTCCCTCCCTCCCTCCCTCCCTCCCTCCCTCCCTCCCTCCCTCCCTCCCTCCCTCCCTCCCTCCCTCCCTCCCTCCCTCCCTCCCTCCCTCCCTCCCTCCCTCCCTCCCTCCCTCCCTCCCTCCCTCCCTCCCTCCCTCCCTCCCTCCCTCCCTCCCTCCCTCCCTCCCTCCCTCCCTCCCTCCCTCCCTCCCTCCCTCCCTCCCTCCCTCCCTCCCTCCCTCCCTCCCTCCCTCCCTCCCTCCCTCCCTCCCTCCCTCCCTCCCTCCCTCCCTCGCCTCTTCCCTCCTTCCATGATCCTCTCCTTCCACTTTCCTTCATCAGAGGAGGCTCAGAGTGTTCAGTGACAAAGATAAGGACAAACTCAGCAAGGTAACCCATACATACCAGTCTGAGAGGGAGGCATGACATGGAGGCCACCCTCACCTTGGAGATGGAGACAGAACAGAACAGGGACCAGCGGGGAATCATGGAGAAGGCACAGAATTTGAACCAGGTCTGGGCACTGGTCAACACTTGCAGTAACCCTTTATAGGCCAGTCAGATACAGTGATAAATTAGCCCTTTAGTGACACCAGTTTTAACCCTGTAAGACACCAATATCAGCATTATTCTCCAGAATAAATTTTTATTTGTATATCTACAGTGTCTAGTTGCCATGGTGATTCATGTCCTCCTATTATGCTGCAAAACTCATAGTCTGTTGTATGATGATTAATTAATATTGTTTGTTTTCCATATATAGTATGGAGGACAACATATACAGAGGACACAACTACATCGAGTACTTCGAGGCCACAAAGGGAGGGAGACCTCACAAAGGAGTGCAGCCAGCAGGTGGGTGTGGTCAAGGGAGGTGGTAGCATGCAGATGTGATGAGGCCAAATATTGTGGCATACAATTGTACGATTCCATGAGTGTTGTGATGTGTTTGTCTGTGTATGTGTGTGTGTGTGTGTGTGTGTGTGTGTGTGTGTGTGTGTGTGTCTGCAATGTATGGTAGCAAGCACACGATGCATGAACATGAACTGTACAGAAAATGTCACACACTTCAAAAGGAGCACACCTTAAAGGGCACACCTTTAAAAGAGCACACCTTAAAGGGCACACTTTAAAAGGAGCACACCTTAAAGGGCACACTTTAAAAGGAGCACACCTTAAAGGGCACACTTTAAAAGGAGCACACCTTAAAGGGCACACTTTAAAAGGAGCACACCTTAAAGGGCACACTTTAAAAGGAGCACACCTTAAAGGGCACACTTTAGGAAGGCAGCGTGGAGGAGAGGCAGAAAGGTTCACCTTGTGTACGTTGTGGATGGCCTGGTTGTGGGTTAGTCCTCCACCTCTATCTTTGGTCCCCATGCCAAATGCTGCTGGAGTAAGACGTGGCGTTTGAGTGCATGTTACTTGCTGCCTCCCTCCGTGCCCTGGAAAAGTGTTATAGGTCTGCGTTTAAGGAGGTATGGACTCAAGGTGTTTAGCTGGTATGGGTGCTGATCGTAGATGGTCCCAGGCCCTAGAACTGAATACTACTCCCATCACAAGTTCAGCTGCTGCGGTTTTTCTCGTCGCTGGGAGCATTGGATTTGGCCTGAAGCTTTCTGCTCACCATCAGCCCAGGTGGTTGGGAGTCTTCAGCTCCACTATGTCTGCATGCGACAGCACTCTTATCTACAGTCCTCTTGAGTGAATCACCTATACCTTGGCCATTGATAGGCAGGTTGAGTCTCACTAGGGGACCATTTACACAACAAGCTCCGTGTGCTTACCTTGGCAACAGGATATTCTTCAAGGTGTTCCCATTAGGCTGGTGTAATCTCATAACCCCCGTCAGCATTTGTGCATGTTCCCTGACAGGGTATGGCTAGCTGCTGCGGGGAGGCAAACCAATGGGTGGCCCCTACAAATTCATGCCTTATCAATGCCAACAGGCTTGGGGTCGGGGCTGTCCCTAGAAAGGCCACCACCTCTGGGCACTCCAGGGTCTTACCCTGGCTCCCCCAAGCCATATCCCATGCTGGGCACCTACCAAGTCAGGTTGGGGTGCGGTTTGCGACCCACCACAGGTCCCAGTTCCGGGTTGCTTGACATGGGAGTTGGGGAATCGAGCCCAGCACTTGCCAAACCCTTGCTAGGTGCGTGCAGTCACATGGGGGTGTAGTTAAGGGGGGTGGTTTTCAGGAGCTGGTCCTGTATCCTGCCCGGGCCGCCCCGGCGTAGCCCATTAAAATTTTGTCGCATGTGTTCCAGTTTTTCTAGAGCACTGTTGAACATGCTTATATGTATGTCATTAAATTGCAGGCATATCACTCTTCTAACTTGTACAGGTTGACAAGTTTCTAAAACGCGTTCCCCCGAGAAGTTATAAAGCGGCACACCCCTTAGCATATTAGCGGGTATGCCTCGTCGGGGAATTGCTTTTTAGAAACTCTTCATCCTGTACAAGTTAGAAGAGTGATATGCCTGCAATTTAATGACATATGCATGTTCAACAGTGCTCTAGAAAAACTGGAACACTTGCAAAAACATCACGCATGAATTTGGAACATGTCATGCCAAGATTTTTTCGTAGTGGATCCATTGCGGGATAATGTGCAGACAGCATTCTACATGTAGGTGCCATTTTCCCCTCCCCTAGGAATGGTCCCCTGTACTGTTCGTTGGGACTATATCCACCTGACATCTGCAAAGACTACAAGGAGGCAGGCTACTGCGGCTTTGAAGGTAGGTGTGTGCTGGTGTGTGCTGGTGTGTTCCCATACACTACACCAGCCTATACACCATACACCAGCCTATATGCCATACACCAGCCTATACACCATACACCAGCCTATACACCATACACCAGCCTATACACCATACACCAGCCTATACACCATACACCAGCCTATACACCATACACCAGCCTATCCACCATACACCAGCCTATACACCATACACCAGCCTATACACCACACTCCAGCCTATACACCATACACCAGCCTATACACCATACACCAGCCTATACACCATACACCAGCCTATACACCATACACCAGCCTATACACCATACACCAGCCTATACACCATACACCAGCCTATACACCATACACCAGCCTATATGCCATACACCAGCCTATACACCATACACCAGCCTATACACCATACACCAGCCTATACACCATACACCAGCCTATACACCATACACCAGCCTATACACCATACACCAGCCTATACACCATACACCAGCCTATCCACCATACACCAGCCTATACACCATACAACAGCCTATACACCACACTCCAGCCTATACACCATACACCAGCCTATACACCATACACCAGCCTATACACCATACACCAGCCTATACACCATACACCAGCCTATACACCATACACCAGCCTATACACCATACACCAGCCTATACACCATACACCAGCCTATACACCATACACCAGCCTATACACCATACACCAGCCTATACACCATACACCAGCCTATACACCATACAACAGCCTATACACCACACTCCAGCCTATACACCATACACCAGCCTATACACCATACACCAGCCTATACACCATACACCAGCCTATACACCATACACCAGCCTATACACCTTACCCCATACATCAGCCTATACACCATACTTAAAAAACCAGCCCATACATGTTCCTACATGTACATGTACCAGAATACTGAAGGCTTTTGTCATACATGTACCTACTCTTAATCCTAAGATCTGCCCATGGTCTGTGCTGTGAATATAATAAACTTGAAAGGGGAACCCACAACCTTATATCTGATGGTTAGAGGCCCATGTAGTGTTGCTACCTTGCCTGCCCTGAAGCTACATGTAGACCTACCTCCTACATGGACCTACATAGGCCTACCCTGCATGAACCCTACATGGACCTACATAGACCTACCCTGCATGAACCCCTACATGAACATGAACCTCTACATGAGGCCTACCCTACGTGGACCTACATGACTTACATGTACCTACCTGAGTTCTGAAAATGACTTGTGTCTTTTGTCTACATGTATTCCCTTCAAACTACATGTACATGTACATGGACATGTAACATCTGCCCTTCTGTGCTGTGAATATAATTAAACATGAAAGGAACCCACAACCTTATCTGATGTTAGACTTAAAATAAACATACCCTGTGCATGTACCTATGTAGGCCTATCCTGGACTTATATGTACCTACCTAATACCGCGTTTACACGACGATGGTACGGTACGGAACGGCTCAGCATGGCACGGTACGGAACGGCTATCGAGTAACGTTTACACGCGTTTGTGGCTATGTGGTATAGAATGGTTTTTTAAAAGCAATTCCGTAATTAACTACAATAATTGCCAGAAATCAAAATGGATGCCTTGTTTACAACCTTCCGTGCAATCGAGAAAAGGAGGCACCAGATGCACAAAAGAAGGAGAGCGATTATTTTCTCGTAACATACGCAATATTATGGCGATGGCCATCCAATACACCTCAATTGGCCTCAGTACCGATCTTGTTGTACACCAATTGATTTTTTTCCCAGTTTTCCAGTTGCACTTGCATCGATTCCTCTCCCCAAATCTTTATCACCCGTTTGTTTCGTCCAATCCACCATTTTAATACTATGGAAACCAGTTCTACGCATGCTCAATTGCTATCATATCCCGATCGACCACAATCGAGTCGTGCCGTGCCGGGTAGCCCGGTTATTGCAACCGTGCTGGCTCGGCACGGTACGGCACGGTTTTGACAGGGTTTACACGTCAAATTTTAACCGAACCGTACCGTGCCGAGCCGTAGCGTATCGTGCTGGCACGGAAAAATTGTGTCGTGTAAACGGGGTATAAGACTACCATATCTACATTAGGCCTAAGACCTACATGTACATGTGTACATCTATCTAACTACTGGCATGTACTTATGTACATGTAGGACTACCCTGGACCTACATGAATTTGGTTTTACCAGAGGGCGCACGAAAACTGGGGGGGTGGGGGGGGGAGGGGGGGGGAGGAGGGGATTCAGTCAAAGGGGCACATTTGTACATGCCCTGTTCTGCTCCACTGCTTTGGTGACATTTGTCAGCAAGTATTTGGACGTTTTTTACATATGACGCAACACGTAATCTACTCGCAGGTATATGTAGTCATGAATGGAAGCGTGTGGCTAGGAGGGGGGGGGGGGGGGGGGGGGGGGGGGCAATTGCTGCCAGAGGGGTGGCATTTCATATGCCATGGGGGGGGGGGGGGGGGGGGGGGCTGGCCCCCACCCCCAAGGCTATGCTTGATCCGGGGCTGCATGGTACCTACTTAGACTTATCGTGAGTACTGAAGGTTAAGTGTTCATGTGTCTTTCCTCTTCACCTTTGTACCACCTACACTGTACTCCTTTCTATTTGTAAATGACCTTAGGTCAGTATAGTTTTAATTCACCCAAGCACTGTAGAAACCATATAGAGAAGTTACATGTATAAGTCATACAAACCACACACTGTGTGCAGAATGTGTGTGTGTGTGTGGGGGGGGGGGGGGGGATAATGACAGGGGCCTGTTGGGCAAGCACTAGTCCTGATGCCTTGGTTGAGCTTTGCATTGGACCTAATGGGAGGGGATGGAGTGTGCTTTGTGCATGATGCCGAGGGCTTTGGTTTTATGGTAGGGACATTTGTTCTGATGCATAACTGTCACTTTTTTTCCTCTAGGTTTCAATATCAGGAGCTGTTCATTTGTTTAAATGTCTGTTAACTTTGCAACTGTTTCCATGGAGAGGTGCTACCATAAAGTATCTATGATGCTACTTAGGCACTTATCTTTTTTTTTTTTGTTTGGTGCTCATCATATGACACTAGACTTGCTTGTAGCTGTGATAGCCATCCGATGAGGAAGAAGAGCAGCAGGGTCTTTGTGGTATATGCGAAAGTGATCAATTATTTAAAAAATTGTCAATTTGTAAACGTAACTCAGTGATGGGGAAGGGCAGCATGACCCGTCGACCTGATCACTACGGTAAATGTATTAGCCTATAAGAAGTTCGATATCTTGACATGAAATAAACGTTTAAGATACGGGTTCTAGCTGTTCGGCTCTAGAGAAACGCCCACGCTGCCGGTCCGCCCATCGTTTACATCTCCCATATCACATTGAGTCGATGATTGACTACGGAAGGGGCTAAGAGAAACTATAAATGTAATAGCATATATCATAGGAAGTATCGCTTTTCATTATCTCTGCTTTTACGATATGTTGCCCGCGCGATGATCGCGATCGAGGCTTCATGGCAACATTGAATTGCCGCATAGAAAGGTGGCATAAAAAGTGCTGGTGGCGTGACGTGCAAACGGACGCTGCACCAATATTGAAAGAATGGGTAAATATGCATGGCGGAGCATACTAGTATATGACATGTTGGGACTCGGTCTCCTGTCGTGAACTACTAGTAATTGCGGACCGGCCCCTTTGGACGAAGCCGACATCATCCCTATGGCTTTCGGTCATCTGTGGTACGTGTTCAATCTGTGTTTACGGGAGCTACAATTACTTTTACTTACTTAGTATTAGTAATACGTCATCGGCTTTGTATGCGTCTCGTGAGCTAGGCCGGCCATTAGTTAAAAACATTATTGATGAATGATATAATTGTTAATAAATGTTACGTAACATGTCTACTTTACGAAAAATTAGTGCGGTAGAAATTAATTTTTTGTCTTGATTTTTGTACAAGAATGGCTCATGATATAAATCTATAAATTACAGATTCACAATCAGACCGATTTATCATACTTAGTACATGTGTTTAAAAATCAATAAAAAAGAATGAGCTAAATGTCCGCCTATGTATCGACAATTTCTCCATATGAGCTATTGGATTGTAACGTGATTGATAGACATCTAAACTGTTAACTAATGACCTTACTGGTTTGTACTGCTCTAGAATGTTCTATACATGTCCTATATATGTGTTGTACCCATCTTATGTTCAGTAGTGATATTATAGTGTCACATTGGCGTTGTCGGCAGGATGGCAAACCGACCGTTTGTAATGCCTGAAATTTTTAACGGCGAAACAAGTTGGGATCAGTGGATCTACCATTTTGAAAATGTCGCAGTGGTGAACAAATGCATGGGACGAAGCAGCAAGATTGTGCTGGTCGAAAGTACGACTAACAGGCGACGCTCAAACAGCCTTACAGCGCCTCCCGAGCGACGCGGACTACAAATCAGCGAAAAAAGCCCTCCAAGGAAGGTTCGAGCCATCTTGTCGTAAAGAGCGCTACCAAGCGCAGTTTCAAGCAAGGCGGAAGAAAATAGACGAGGGCTGGGCTGACCTTGCGGACGAGCTCAGAAATCTGGTGGATAAAGCCTATCCCGCGCTTGAAGATAAGGCCAAGGAGCAGCTCGCGCTGAACCACTTTCTTTCCCAGATCGAGAACCCCCACGTCGCGTTTAGTGTGAGGCAGAAGCGCCCCAAAACAGTTGACGAGGCAGTTAGTGCAACGCTCGAGATGGAGTCGTATCTGGATCTGAAAACCGTCTGCATTAAGTTGACGCAAGCGACGCAGTTGACGCAGCAGAAGAGCCGAAGCTGATGGGGAGTTAAAGCGATGATATCTTTGCCAGATATGATGAAGCAGGTGATGGACAGGCTAGAAAAACTCGAGACCAGGATAGACCAACCTGCATCACGGGCGCTCGACCGCAACCGTACTCCACTTACGTACCCGCGTGTTGGAACTGCGGAAAGCGAGGCCATATTGCCCGTATGTGCCGTGCTCCTCCTCAGCGTCAGGGAAACGGGAAACCCTCGATGGATTGAGCCGATCTGTCGAGGGCGAAGATAACCCGGCTCTTCTACCGGTAGTCAATGACATTGTAATTTCGACGTTACCACATGAAACATTTTTTGTGTATGGGCGTGTACACGGAACTGACGTGCGCTTCCTCGTTGATATCGGAGCTGCTGTGTCATTGCTCAACAGCACCGTGTGGCGTAAACTCACTGCTAACGCCTCTCACTAAGGCTGGAACCATGGCTTGGAGCTCGCCTCGTTGGTGTTGATGGTTCGTAATTACGTGTGTTCGGCCACGCACGACTTCCACTTGTATTTGGAACAGCAAATATCAGGATAATCTTGCAAGTAGCCCATTTGTAAAAAACCTCCCCTTCTTACTCTGCTTCATTTGTTTTTCAATCATTGACAATGACTTTAGGAATATTAGATTTCGTTACAAAGGTTTCCATTATACATGTAGAGTACGTGCATTATGTTCATACGTATCAAACATGAGGTCCCAAGAAAGTAATATCTTTTCCATTTATAATTTATACATTACTTCTCCTAGTATTAGCCTAAGATCACTTTTTAAAAATTCATGCACATAACAGTGCTTTTAATTTGAAACTCCTCGGAAATATATTACCAATAAGTCACGGTACTCAGTCCAAACAGCAATATAGGCTGCTTTATATGCGACAAGAAATAATATGATAGGAATCCAGCTTTACACTAATCTTATTAAACACATAAACGCAATAGACAAAAATAGTTCTGTGAAATGAACACTTATAAAACCACATCACTGGTTTATTTAAATTTAAATCTTCATGCGCGCTTGTGCATAGTGTTATCAGTTTTGTCGAAAAATAAATTGAACAGCACCACAGAGCTTCCGTGCTTTGCATGGGGAGAGGGAGGAGGAGGGGGAATTTGCTATATTAAATACTAGTACTGCCTTGGAGATTATAAAGGTTCATTTTGTAGCAAATTAAATACATCAGACTGAGCAGAGCCTTCGAATGATAGTGATATATTATATATTATATTATATAATTATATAATAAAATGGGATCGTTTCCACGAAAATGGCCCTTCGTTTATAATTATAAAATCTTATAAAATCGCTTTGCATTTGAATCGTAATAACTTCCGAACGATTAAGGCTATCAACTTCCTATTTTCAACACTTCATACTGCACCATTTCTCTACAGTAAAATACATTTTGGGGTCTTGCACTTGCTCCGTGCCAGAATTGCAACGTCCGATACCCCACCGGGTTCAAACTCAACATAACTTTCTGTAGGAGTTATGAAATCGCTTCAAATTCGGTATGTAGGTGGAGAGGTCCTATACCTATCGATTTGTTTTGTAGGTTAATTTTTATGCTATCCGTTACTGAGATACAGTTGAACAAACTACGTGCACGTTTTCCCGCTTGATTTGCGCCAATGTTATAATCCCCGCCTCCCCAATTCCCCATACAACGCAATTTGCCCAAATCATTGGCGCGAATCGAGCGCGAAAATGGGCACGTAGTTTGTTCAACTGTATCTCCGTAACGGATGGCATAAAAATCAACGAACAGAACAAATCGATAGGTATAGGACCTCTCCACCTACATACCGAATTTGAAGCGATTTCATAACTCCTACAGAAAGTTATGTTGGGTTTGAACCCGGTGGGGTATTGGACGTTGCAATTCTGGCACGGAGCAAGTGCAAGACCCCAAAATGTATTTTACCGTAGAGAAATGATGTGGTATGAAGTGTTGACAATAGGAAGTTGATAGCCTTAACCGTCCGGAAGTTATTACGATTCAAATACATAGCAATTTTATAAGATTTTATCATTATAAACGATGGGCCATTTTCGTGGAAACTGTCCCAAATATTATATATATAATTATTATTATTATTATAATTATATATATAGCCAAAAATACCCTTATTTTAAGTGACCTTGTTAGTCTCTGAAGAGTGGCAATTACATGCAATTTGCATGTTTTTATCATTTAATTCCAATGTGCAAAAAATAAAAAGCAGCTGGGGTATTCTCCCCAGGCAGGCCCCACTGGGGACCATTTACAGCGCTTCTCATGCTTGTTCAGAAGTGCCACGCCACACCACACCAAGTCCCCAACCCCTCCCCCCTCCCCCCCCCCCCCCCCCCCCCACAACTTAAAATCCAATATCCACCCCTGATTAGTAAAACCAAAAGCAGGATGTTTACATGTAGATACTTAGGTTTGTACCACACAATACCTTCAGTCACCCTGGAAAACATCTCTTACATGCAAACACATATCAGGATATATATGTGCTTGCATGTAAGAGATGTTTGTTAGCCACCTATAACCCAGCTCAGCCTATTCGTATACAATGGGTGTCTGCCCTCTGACCTGTACACAAACACTAATCACAATACACCATGTACAAGTATTAACTCGCTATACTTCCATGCACCAGTAAAGTTGCTGCAACAGAAATGTAGAATATTTTTTGCTTATATTCAACTGCCAGCTGCAGTTTACAAATACTTCATGCATGAAGAGTTTGATAACTATTTGCTGTCCCCATTTATGCTATCACTTGGTAAAGGAAAGCTGGTTTCACTTTTCATGTTGACACCAGTGTCCTGTCCAACTGTGCGGTGATTACTGGAATTGTGGTAGGCAATGTTCTTCTTGATATGCATATGCCTTAGTGCTACTGAGATGTGAACCAGAAGGGTAATCCCTGAAGCCATGCTCCACTGAGACATAAATATTAAAGCAGCAACCATACATGCAGTTGGTGCATTGCCTGGTAGATATACATGATAGATAAAATTTGGTATTTCAAAAACGAAGAACAGTATTGGAAAAGAAGCCAATGGAAGGAGCTGTTTAAGGGCTTTCCAAAACTTGTCGTCATCGGTTATTGGCTCATATGTTGATCTCCTACACATTATATGGGCCAGATATATCACCATAACAACCATGGCTATGGATGCTGTTAAAAGAATAAGCATTGCTGGTGCATCCCACTGTTCCCACAGTGCAAGTCTTTCAATGAAAGCAATATCATTTTGACCATATTCGAAAATGAAGCAGTTAATATCAGAAGGGTAAAGTCCATAGCTGTGGGTTATCAGAGGTACAGAAGCTATCACCGCTGGTACGAGTAGTGAGGTCACAACGTGCAACACTTCAAACTTCTTCAGGTTCTTGTGGAATACTCCAAAACAGAAAAGATGAACGGCTACCCACATGGTGAAGAGTAGCTTTATCCATCGGGTGTACACACTAAACCATCCGATCGCAGTACACACTCGACCATAGACATAAGGACGTTGGCTATAATTGATGAATATTATTTCAAACACCTCCACAATTGCAAAGATCAACGAAGACAGTACCTGATAGAGAGCCAGTCGGTAGACGAGCTTTTGGTAAAGCTTTAAAATTATAACCAAGATGGCTGCCAGTAGGCATACGAGAACAGAGACACTGTTGATGGTTGTGAAGAGGATATCGAAAGAAGTAACGTTGCCGCTTGAAGGATTCATGGGTGAGGTAATACACGGTTAACAATGGCGTGGGACGACGTTGACCAGTGGCGTGGGAAGATAACTGGGCAGGATTTTGGTAAAGGGGGTCCGATAAATATATTCACAACTGGGGGAGGGTACGGGAGGGGGCGTGCCCCTCCCGTGACAGCACGGGGGTCTGATAGCTCTCCCAGGTCTGATAGTTCCCCCGGTGCGGTTGGGGCGAAGCCCCAACCGCTTTTTTGCTTTTGCGTTTATCATAATTATTACCATTTCACTCTGCTGCCTGACACTTCAATGCTTTAATTAACACATGCACACAACTGAGTTACATGCAATGTCACATGATCATAAACATTGCATTGGAAAGGCATTAGACCGCAGGCCAACTGAAAGAGGAGGTATACAAGAGAGACACATGTACTATTCATTCTAATTAATATTATAATTATATATATCTACCAGTACCCCAAAGCATTCTCTGAGAAAATGAAATTATTATAGTCCTTAGACCTCCCCCCCCCCCCCCCCTGAGGGGTTGGTATGATGCTTTGTGTGTGTGTGTGTGTGTGTGTGTGTGTATGTGTGTGTGTGTGTGTGTGTGTGTGTGTGTGTGTGTGTGTGTGTGTGTGTGTGTGTGTGTGTGTGTGTGTATGTGTGTGTGTGCTTGTGTATGCCTGGCAGCTCTTACAGGACAAGGCCATAAACAAAGGAGCTTTAGCCACCCCCCAAATTTTTCTTGTGAGAATATTAATATTGACCTTATCACATGTAATTTGAATTATCTACTTGCAGCTGTAGTAATCCATTGATAGTGGTCTAGCTTGGGTATACATGACAATGTAATAATCGCATATGAACCATGTCTATCATAAAGTTCTTAATTGAGGAAGCAAGGTAACACATCAACAAACGATCCGTCACATGATTTGCCATGCACTTTAGCAAGGCTCCTCGTCCTCCGATTATAAGCAGTTTGGTGAATACTGAAATGTGCCAATAATGTAGTACTGATTGTGAAGTGCATTCATAAATATTACATACCTACATGTAAGTTTGCGAAATAATGTAGGTCTGTAATATTCCTTCATCACCAAATCTATTTTAATAAAATTCATCACAATTTTGTTTCTTCTTTTTGTTTTGGTGTGGAAGAGAGGGAGAAGGGAGGACGAGAGCAAGAGGGGAGGATGATAGGGAGGGGTAGGGAGGTCTGGAGGGGAAGGGATGAGGAGGGAAGAGGGATGAGGAGGAGGGGAGGGGTAGGGGATGAGGAGGATGAGTACAAGAGATAGGTGACACACCTTGATGTAGTAATCAGTGGAGTACAGGAACTTGTCTATCTGTGTGAGGCCTCCCTCCATGTCCCACAGCAGGACCAGCCCAAGGGAGGCTGTGGCACTCATCATGCCGTAACCCTTACTCTTTTACAACCACTTGTTCCCATCTTTGGTCAGCAGCTTGTCCTGACCAAACCCCGCATTCACAAAGCCGTTCACCAGGGAGGAAGCCAAATTGGCTCGCGCAGAGTCCACCATGTTGACCAAACTGAACCCTGGTGGGCCACGCCCTCAATGGCAATGTGAGGTTGTCACACCCACAGTGGGAGGTACTCACATGCACGTGCATGTGTTTTGTACAATATATAATTACAATTAACAATTAACAGGTATACATGTACAAGGTACAGAATACGTAATACAATCACATTATATACAGTTAATTAAACTTTAAGATGGAAGCCACCTGGAGAGGATCACTGTCACATTCACTCTCACCAAGTGCTGGTTGAGCCTACTGTACAGCTCAGACAGCACAGCTGACGTTCTGCCTGATATTATGGCAAGGCGGCATTAAAAATGAATCTATGGCTTCCTTTCCTCAAGCACCATATGACTCTACAATACCAGCCCAAGGCATTACATTTGAGGTCATTTTCTGCGTGTTTATGTAGTGTTGGAAGGAGTTCTACTACTTCCTATAATCATTTTATGTACCATATTCCTCCTTAGCTAATTGTGCCATCTTCAGGAACAGAATGGAGCCATCATTGTACCTCCATTTATGTGCTATCATGGACATTGGACTGTGATACATATACATATGCCCTTGGCACCCAAATGTAAGAGGTCATGTGAATTCAGTAGCACATACATGGAACACAGAATTGTGCTTATTAATTAATCAAAAAAATGATATAGTCTGATGTCCTGCGTATATTGTATTGTACACATTTGTCTTTATGCAAGACTGCAGGTACTTCCATCACACCTTCCCTCAATATGATGATGCTAGCTCCACCCACCATGTGACCAGGATCAGGCAGCAGTTTATTCCCACCGATGGCATGGACATCCTTGGTATCCACGGTGACACTGCAGATCCCCAGTATCCCATCTTTCAAGATGGCGGCCCTCCTGATGACAGTGCTACCATCAGCACAGGTATGGTGGGCACTATTTGGGGCATCAACATACAAAACTATAGTTATCTAACTAAAGGAAAAACAAAAACAGTGCAGCGTTGAAATGTGTACGCTAATTAGATATTGGATAGAGGAAAATGTGAGCTCTTAGAAAGTAAACATTATTAGCCTGGTTTTGTTCGTTAGTGCCACATTAATGCTGTAAGAATGATCATGGTGTGCTAATGCATAATTGTATTGCTAACTGTGAGTTCCCTCAACCCCTGCCATGCATCAGTACTAACTTTTTTTAAATAACAGTTTGCCCTAAAAAGGGGTCAGGTGGCAACCTGGTGACAGAGTGTACCCATCAGGCCAGGTCTGGGACCAAGGTAGCGCTGGCTTGCCTTGGGTGTGACCAGACGTGCCACTACCATGATATGGTCATGGTGAGTGGTTGGTCAGGTAGAAGCCTGAAGGGTGCTGCCCACCAGCCATTGATGTATGACAGGTACAATCAACCCACAAGCAATATTCAGGTCATCAATAGGCTGGCTATGAGACTGAATGGTTGCTTTCATACAATACCTGGAACCAGACAGAGGCAATCTAATTTGGGGGTAGATTGTTTAGAGGGGAGGGTTGCAGACAGAGAGGCAGGCTTGACCTGATAACCCTAGACAAAGCCCCCTTTCAACATACTATATGCTTCCCATGCCCTATCAAAGCTGAAAGGGGCCCTGGGGGGGGGGGGGGGGGGGGGGGGGGGGGGGGGGGGGGGGGGCATGACCATTCACCCTTCATCTAAACAATAACATTGTTTACTCCCTAAGCAAAATCACTTAAAAAAACAATATTTGTTTAGATTTTTTACACAGTTCTGTAAGATCTGCACCCCAATGTATGTCACAGGTTACACATCATCTGGGCGAGTCTGGATTATGACATATTTAGCAGTATGCTGAATATGAGGAGTGCTTAGGTCCACCTAAACCAAGCCATGCACACTTTAAATACCAATATGGCATATGTTTTATTGTACAGTAATTCTAGCAATTTATGTCTGCCCCTAGATTGAAGACCTAGTCTGCCCATCTCCTGGTTATTGTGGGGTGAGATAACCCATGGAACTAAGATGTCTGCACACATAATCAGCAGGGAAGAGATTGAGACCACTGTATGCTTACTTGGACAAACATTACGAAATATGGTGACTTCATGATGGGCCTGTTCACCTGAGATGGGGTGGAACTCAGTCCACCCTCCATAGGTAAGTCCATTGCCTCCATACCCCACCCTTCATAGGTCAGTCCATTGCCTCCATACCCCACCCTCCATACGTCAGTCCATTGCCTCCATACCCCACCCTCCATACGTCAGTCCATTGCCTCCATACCCCACCCTCCATAGGTCAGTCCATTGCCTCCATACCCCACCCTCCATAGGTCAGTCCATTGCCTCCATACCCCACCCTCCATAGGTCAGTCCATTGCCTCCATACCCCACCCTCCATAGGTCAGTCCATTGCCTCCATACCCCACCCTCCATAGGTCAGTCCATTGCCTCCATACCCCACCCTCCATAGGTCAGTCCATTGCCTCCATACCCCACCCTCCATAGGTCAGTCCATTGCCTCCATAGGTCAGTCCATTGCCTCCATACCCCACCCTCCATAGGTCAGTCCATTGCCTCCATATCCCACCCTCCATAGGTCAGTCCATTGCCTCCATACCCCACCCTCCATAGGTCAGTCCATTGCCTCCATACCCCACCCTCCATAGGTCAGTCCATTGCCTCCATACCCCACCCTCCATAGGTCAGTCCATTGCCTCCATACCCCACCTCCATAGGTCAGTCCATTGCCTCCATACCCCACCCTCCATAGGTCAGTCCATTGCCTCCATACCCCACCCTCCATAGGTCAGTCCATTGCCTCCATACCCCACCCTCCATAGGTCAGTCCATTGCCTCCATATCCCACCCTCCATAGGTCAGTCCATTGCCTCCATACCCCACCCTCCATAGGTCAGTCCATTGCCTCCATACCCCACCCTCCATAGGTCAGTCCATTGCCTCCATATCCCACCCTCCATAGGTCAGTCCATTGCCTCCATACCCCACCCTCCATAGGTCAGTCCATTGCCTCCATACCCCACCTCCATAGGTCAGTCCATTGCCTCCATACCCCACCCTCCATAGGTCAGTCCATTGCCTCCATACCCCACACCCTCCATAGGTCAGTCCATTGCCTCCATACCCTAGCTAGCTAGTTTTAGCTACATGTAAAGCTTAGCTAGCTGGGACCTGTAGCCTTTCCACTATCCAGCATCTCAAACTTCAAAGGTTATTTATCTACTACTATCTTCAGTACATTGTGTCCAGATACCCCAAGATCACATATCATAAGGTACCCCAAGATCACATACATGTACGCTCAGATCAGCACAAAGCAGTCAGATAATATTACATCATTCTCTGTGTGGTGTGCTCTCTCATGCAGTCAGAGATGCCCTGTACACATTACAAACATACAGAGATGAGATCACTGGATCAGTTGATGAACCTGCTGCATGAAACGAACAAAGATGTCATAAGTATGTGCCCATCCATTGCCACCAAATGCTTGCCTTCTTTAAAGAGAAGCTACCCCCTGATATTGATGACTTCTTTGCACATCTTAATGCTGATCCAGACAAGGTCATACGACCTGATGTTCCCCAACTCATCCCAATTCTGCAGACCTTGTCAGAAAAGGGTTTGATTGTCTTTGTTCCATCTGAAGATCCCCTTAATATTAATAGCTGGACAGTCCTTCACAAAGTGATCATCCTTAAGAAGGTCAATGGAGCTTTGTTTGCAGATCCCTCTCTAAAGGAATATATCCATCTAGTTAGCAGCACTGGGATAATACGCAGATCGGTTCTTGAGGCAGCATTTCCAGAGTACAACATTGAAATGATAACTCGGTTTATACTAACGTAGGTTTCCGATAAGTGCATGCATGCATGCGCAAACATATATACTACAATGACCAAGTCAGATGACCCTCCCTCTATTCCTCCCACGTCACACTTACCTGTGCCCCCTCCTATGACGACACAAAATTATGAACGTTCTATTGACATTCCCGGGAACAACTTCGATCGATTTGTTTCCCAGACCCTCTGTACGCGATGATCATCGTTTCGTACATCTGGGTCTTGTTACTGCTCTGACTGCATTGTAGACGTATAATACATTGAATGCTCAAAAATAAGCTCTTACGTCGGCGACATAAATTTTGGCAGATTTCCTCTCCATGTAATAGTCATTGTCTCATTGATCAAACCACATGTAGCTACCTCACTTTTCGGTAGAGTTGCGCATGCGCAGTTCTCTCCTTAAAAGAATAGGCGCTGATGTCTATTCATTCCGATCAATTGTTCGTTAATAAGTGGTTGGTAGGTAGAAACTGTAAGAATATTTTTTGTAGACACTTGTTTTGTGTCGTTTTGTCGGTGGAAATTGTGAGGTGAGCGTTTATGGAATACTTTTAACTATTAGCAAGTTCGTACATGTACCTGTAGCCTTTGGTACAAAGCCTTTTGGTTTTAAAAGTGGCAAAAGGAGCTAGTATGTGTTACTGAGTTTGTTTGGGTAGTGGTAGGAGAGCTTTTTTTGGTGTTTTGCGTTTTAGTAGACCTATTGTGGTGTAGGAGGTCCCCGCAGCTACTAGTACCCAAGGTGTGTGGCCACTTCAATTATTGACGTAGCCCAATATAGGTCTATTGTCTAGTCTACAATTTTCCACCTAGTGAAGTAGTAACGTATCTAGGTGTAAGCGTAGGAGTATAGCAAACAGATCACTTCCCATTAGCCTGAGGTAGCCAGCCTCGCCATAGCGCCATTAGGCATAGCTAGAGAGCCTCGTGGTGCGAGGTAGCCAATATGGCCTAGTGTAGTGCTCGAAATGCTCTCTTCGGGATGTCCCCGTTGGGCCATAAGAGGCCTCCTTGCCTATGGCCATGAAGCAGGTAGCCGTTAATATGTGCGATGTAGTAAAGAGAAGCGTGAAGTGTGTGTGGTGTGGACCTGTTGTGCGTACGAGCTAGCTAGGTCCCCAAACGAAGGTTGTGCTGTCTGTGAATTAACTATTTATCATTTCTTTTCTTTAGAACAAAAAAAAATGTTTCATTTTGAAGAATGCCAAAATGTTCCAGAGCGAGGTGGTCGAGGAGGTCTAGTGGAGGTGGAGGGTAGGGTTGCGTGGGGACGAGGAGGAGTGTACAGTTTATATGATAAAGATGAGTGGAAGAGATGGATTGATGTTGTTGAGGATGGGGCCAGACTAGGAGTGTGTGGTGGGAGGTTAGTGGCCGTGGGGGGTTATAAGGGTGGTGGTGTGTGTAGTAAGAAGGTGATGGTGTGGAGAGGAGGGAGGTGGTCCCTCTTGCCAGACATGTTGGTAGGGTGTTGGTGGTCCTGTGCAGTTAGTGTTGGTGGAGGTGGTCTGGTGGTGATGGGAGGGGGAGGTGATGGGGATAGCCTCTTGGCTGCTATTCAAGTTTTTGATGGGAAGACACAGACCTGGCACTTTGGACCATCACTACCTAAGGGATGTAGGAACATGTCAGCAATGGTCTATGAAGACCTGGTCTTCATGATGGGAGGTTATGGCATGGCCAGAGCTGTGTGGTGTGCCAACATCAATGACCTGGTGAGCCACTGAGCATTGGGTAGCATCTCTGTCCCTTTGTTTAGCGTGTGTGTAGCTGACCTGTGGGACATATAAACCACGCACCTAGCGCGTGGACACTTCCTACAACACACGCACGCTCAGCGTGGTCCTACACACACGAACACGTGTGCACTAGTGATGGGATAGTTAAATGTTTTTGACTGTAGTTAAGTTCCAGTTAACTAATGATGTTCTGTTTGTGCATGTGGCGCAGTTAAAGTAAATAAATTCACTACCTTTTCCATATTTCAGTTAAATTATAGTTAACTAACCTGGTTTTTGCCACAACCCAGTTAAGTTAAGTTGACAATTTAGTTAAACAGTCACATGAAATTTATTATATAGTTCACCGGAATTGCGGATTTTTTTGCATTCAAGATTGCTCTCTCTGATTTCTTCCTGCTTCAAATTGCATAGCCTGCTCTAGAGAAAAAAGTGCTCAGAACTGACTGAAATTTTTCCTACTCTTTTAGATAATAAAAGTTGTACTATTTTCTTTTAATCCAAAACTCAAGTGGATTGGTATCATCTGTTATGATTCCATTTCTGGGTCATGTGTATTGGGCCAGGATTACGTAAAGACTAGATATACAAAATTTAAAATTGGTATTGTATTATAAAAAGTAAAGAAACAAGCTATTATGGAAATGGACCTTTTGCCTTATGATGCGCAAATTAATTATGTTTGACAAAACATAAGTCCTTATAGGAACCTCACGAAGAAACAAAGCAAGTATAGAATGAATGGTAAATGAATGCCTGGCTACATTCCAAAATGAAGTACCTTCGCCAGTTACTATGCAGATGTTACAGTGCTCACAAGTTACTGGAAGTTGACCCCCTAAAATTGAAAAGCACAGCTGCGCATGACTCATTAGCGACTTCTGCAATGTTTTGCTGTATAGAAATCCCTTTAAGAGCTCCATCGGGAAATACAACAACAATGAAACGTGTGATAATTTAGTTCTTTTAATTTAAAAGGAAAAGCATATAGGAGCTATGATGGTGAAGTTATGCCATTTTAAAAGTTGCCCCCCACAATTCATGTGTGACGTCAGAGTCCATTATACATTTATAACTTCACAAAAATTACAGACCTACATTTAGCTAGTTGAGTTAAGTAGATTTGCAAAATAATTTGTAACATTAATGAATTTATTAATGTATAACACGGGGACAGAACTTCTGAGATTACTCTCATACATGTACATGTACAGTATCTGCAATTGAAAACTGGACAACTTAATCTGCTAAAAGAACACCTAATGCCTAAACTATTATAATGACCATCCACACATTTTTCATACCATTTCACTTCTAGTAGCATATCACCCACACCCTTTTGAAACTAAACATATTTGGCCCAGGGTAAACGGAGTCTTTTAAAAAATTTGCCCCTATACTCTATTTGCAAGGATTTCGAGTTTTATTTTTCAAGTGTCATAGTTCCGTCATTGAAGTGCAAAGAATGCCATTGTACCTTGTATCTAGAAATCCTTAAAACTAATTCATTATATCTAGTTAAAGAAATAAAACCTATTAAGTTATCGTGCCTAACAATATGTACTGAGTTAACTTCCACCTGGCTATATACGTGTAAGTTAAGTGAATAACTGCAATAATTGACTTAACTGACCCAAGTTAAGTTAAAAAGTAGTTAACTATCCCAACACTAGTGTGCACACATGTGGCGTGCATCCACACCACACACACAGTGTGGATGCTCGCTGTAGTAGCTCTACTGGTGGAGACGCACACATGCACAAGCATCTCCATCGTGTGCACACCATGCACGCTGACATTAGAGCTGTGTACTTGATGTGTGGTGTGTGCTTCACACATACATATACACCAATGATGTCCACACATGCACACTATGTGTACCCAGTGGTGCACACATTCACATGACTGCTTGTACATCACACACACACACACACACACACATACACATACACACACACAGATTTCTGTACATTCACAAGAAGATACACAGCAATATACCTGGAGAGAGCTACCAGATGTACCATACTACCATTCAGCTGTATGTGTGGTTGATGGTGTGCTCCTTGCCATTGGAGGACAAGAGGAGGACAGTTATGGATCACAGAAGACCTCTGCCATCTATGCCCTCCACCCTGTTGATCAGAAGTGGCAGCATGTTGGAGACATGCCATTTGAATGTTCCTATGTAGACACTCTACTGCTGTCAGGAGGAAGGCTGTTGGTGGTTGATGGAGATAGTCAGAGGGTCTTGAGGGTCACTGTGGAAGGTAAGCCATGCAAGTGTTATTGTCAGTACTACTAACCAGACTATTTTCAGGTCTGGCTATGGTCTTCCCTAGTCCTTTGAACACAGTGAAGACAGATGACAGGTGTGTCAATAGTTGGAGTGTGCCTGTGGGGGTGTTGATGGTGGTCATGTGTACCTGTGGGGGTGTTGATGGTGGTCATGTGTACTTGTGGGGTGTTGATGGTGGTCATGTGTACTTGTGGGGGTGTTGATGGTGGTCATGTGTACAGTACTTGTGGGGGTGTTGATGGTGGTCATGTGTACTTGTAAGGGTGTTGATGGTGGTCATGTGTGCCTGTGGGGGTGTTGATGGTGGTCATGTGTACTTGTGGGGGTGTTGAAGGTGGTCATGTGTACCTGTGGGGGTGTTGATGGTGGTCATGTGTACTTGTGGGGTGTTGAAGGTGGTCATGTGTACCTGTGGGGGTGTTGATGGTGGTCATGTGTACTTGTGGGGTGTTGATGGTGGTCATGTGTACCTGTGGGGTGTTGATGGTGGTGATCTTTACTATACATGGTGTGGGTTTCCACCCCCTCAGAGAGGTCACACCAGGGTGAGGGTAACACACTCTTATGTAGAGGTACCTGACCATAGTGATGCATGAATGTGTGCTAAGGACATCTCACTAAACTCACTTTGTGTGTGTGTGGGGTGTGAGGGGAGGGGTCCTGACTATCAATTGTAGACCTCTTTGTAACTAAAGTGCATTATTTTGGGGGGAGTATTCTATGAAGGCAGTAATGGTTGCTTTGTGAGCTGCAGCTACTGTTATATAATAGTAACCTACATAGGCGTAGAGTACGTGGGGCTGAGGGGTACAAGCCCCCCCCCTCCCCCCGGCATATTGCTGAGGGGGCTTAGTCCCCCTGGCATACTTATAAATTTTTTTACATATGCTTGCATTGTACATAGTGATATAAACTTGACCTGCGTCCCCATACTAAAAAAATTAAGCAATGTGTAATGCAGCAGTAGTATAACAAGGTTATATTTGGTATATTTGACCGAAGGCGAGGCCCCCCCCCTCCGGGCTTATATAATAAAACTCTGTGCCTATGGTAACCTAAGACACACATTCTGTCATACTGATGTGTGACAACTGATAATATTTCTGCATGTGCACCCAGGACACTGCATGTGTACACATCTGAGCAGGGACCACTAGAATGCTCACATGTCTGCAGAAACTGTAAGATCTCATACAAAATTACTGCATATGCCCACCAATATCCAGCACACCTCAACAGCCTGACAGAAGGCCCTCACATTGCATCAGCATACCAACATTACTGAGCCCTAAAATCTGTTGGCTATGAGGGGAGGGGAGGGGCCAGAGTCCCCTCGCGATTGACTAAATACATGTACGACTATGAGGGGTCTAAATATCAGTCCCTCACGTCTGGCCAAATATGGGGGATACCCTTTGTTAGACTACACACTGCTTAATTTTTTTAGTGTTGCGAGTGAATTTTTCTAATAAGTATGCCTCAGAAAAGTGTATTAATTAGAAATCCTTATGCTTTGTGGATTGTGGCTACTGCTAGCCACCTTTTACGTATGTGATTTGATACCTTCATTCAGGAGGCTCTATGAGGAGGCCATGACCAAGGGATATGTGGAAACTTCAGTGACCAAGTGTCTCATCCTTGGAGCTGCTGGTGTTGGCAAGACTCACCTCAAACACCTCCTTCTGAAGAAGGACCATCCAAAGCAACGTGTCAGTACAGGACTGGCTGACAACCCTGTTAGAGCCATCTCCTTCACGCTGGCTGGTGTGGGTGGACAAGAGGAGGATGACTGGTTTGTGGTTGAAGATGACCAGGCACTGATGAGTGTTATTGGAGGAACCATCAAAGGTGGTGTATCCATGGCACCATCATTGGCTGATGTGGTGAGCACTCTCCCAAAGATGGCCATAGACCCTTCCAGTGTACCCAGTGATGGAGCTGTCGGTCCCACCCCTGCTGGTGTGAACATCACCAAGGACACCACCCAGCCTGAACAGAGCAGGATTGCAGATATAGAGGATGAGCTGGTTCATCACATCAATCAATCCTCAGGTAAGAGCAGCAGGCCTTGTTATTTGCTTTTTTTAACTGTAAGTCTCTCCCTCTGTACACTGTAGATAACAAGAAGTTGTTTGGTGTGAAGTGGATCCAGTTCATTGACAGTGGTGGTCAGCTGCAATACCATGACATCCTTCCATTGTTCATTCAAGATCCCATGGTAACAATATTTGTACTGAAGCTGTCAGAAGAGCTATCGCATCACCCCACTATTGAGTACTATGGAGCAGATGGCAAGCCTGTTGGTAAACCATATCGATCATCTCTCTCTCATAAACAGATCCTTCAACACTGTCTTGGAGCAATTCACTCCCAGGGTGCTCATCCTCTGATCATTATCATTGGAACACACAGAGATGCCAAAGATAGCTGTGCTGAAACCGTCCAAGAAAAAAACCAACAGCTCCAGGCACTGTTGGATTCTACCCACTTTGATGTGTTGTATTGTGGAGAAGGAATGAAAGAGCTGATATTTGCTGTGAATGGCCTTTCCCCTGAAGATGTGGACAGACATGTTGCTCAGGTACTTAAGAAGCAAATCATATCCAAGTCACCCCAGCAGTTAATAAAAATGCCTATAGCATGGTTTGGGCTGGAGGTTGTTCTCCAAAGGTCTTCCCATGATGGTGTCTTGAGTCTTGTAGAGTGTCAGGTGTCTGCTAAAAGGTTTCATATCGAAGGAGATGCATTCTCTGCTGTCTTGCACCATCTTGTCAAATACAATGTGTTCTTATATTACCCTGAGGTTCTTCCCCAGACAGTGTTCTGTGACCCCCAGGTAGTCCTCACCAAGGTGTCTGAACTAGTGCAATATCACCACAAGCTGAGGGATAATCCAGATGGGGGTGTGGCAGTTAGTCGTAACCTGGTCATCATGTTCAGGGACCATGGCCTGTTGTCAGTGGAGCTACTGAGGAAATTTCCAAAGCACTACAAAGAAAGTCTGTTCACTCCACGAGATCTGGTGAAGTTGCTGGTGAGTCGTGGTGCCATAGCTATGATCAGAGATGGTGAATACTTGATGCCTGCTCTGCTGCCCCACCTGGACTCCACCCAATTCTCCAAGTACCTTGAAAGAGGTACCTCCCTGATGATTAGGTTCCCCCATGGCTATATTCCTAGTGGTCTATTTTGCTGTCTTGTGGCCTTTTTACTTTCATCTTCTTGTACGGTGTGCAAGGATAGGGACAAGCCGTTGTGTCTGTATCGCAACTGCATCAAATTAGTACATGTACATAAGAACTCCTCAGAAATTGTGACCCTTGTAGACATGTTTTCCTATATAGAAGTGCATGTTGATGAGGCTTCAAGTGAGGTGTGTAGGGAGATAAGAGGTCTTGTCCACAGTGGTATCAAGAGTGCCTGTTGTGTGCTCAAGTACCATAATGTCCAGTTTCAAGACGCCTTCATGTGTGCAGGAGCCCATTGTACCTCAGACCCTCCTCATGTAGCTGTAGTGGTGTGTTCAAAGTCAGCATACATGTACAAATGGAAGTGTACCATTAAGGATGACCTGAAAGGAGACCTGAGTGAGGACCAACTGATGTGGTTAGATGGATTTCCACAAACAGGTGGGTGTTTGTGTGTGGTTAGTGCCATTTTGACCACCATCTGTTCCATCTCTTCACAGTTCCTTTGTCCATGGACAGTGAACCATCATTACCACACCTCATGGACAGGCTGATTCCTCACACTGTTGGCCCCTCACCAACAAGACTAGATGGTAAGATGGTTCCTTCCTTCCCATGTCTCATTGCTATACTGTGTCCAATACCCAGTGTGCATTAGTGTTTTGCATGAGGTTGTGTTGACAAGACATACAGATTGGCTTTGTTATATGCGTATATGTACATTGCTCAGGGTACATGCATGTATGCTTTCTAACTTTTATGTTTCAAATCCCCACCTTTAATTCTTCATCCTTCCCTCAATCAGCCACACCTTCCATCAGGGAGTTGATGTCCATATCTGTTGGTCACCTGAACATGATCCAAAGTGTTGGTACCAGGTACCCCACCCTGGGGATATTGCTGCTGGAGGATGATAATGGAGTGTTGGTGGAAGCACTCACATTGGAGCACCAGCGTAATGCTGAAGAGATCACACGTGCCATCTTCCAGAGGTGGATTGGTGGTACTGGAAGGAAGCCCACAACATGGAGGACACTAGTTGGTGTTCTTAGACAGAGCCAGTTGGCTACACAGGCTAATGCCATTGAAACATACTAAAGTAGGTAGCTGTGTAAGTGTTTTGTGTGTGCATTTATTTGTACAGTCATGTGTTCTGTTTGATGGAGATTTGAGTATGGAATTCAACTGTGTGGTAATGAAGCCAGGGGGTGTGGTGGTCTTCCCAAGAACCAGGCATGGCAGATCTAAATCCCCCTAGGGATGCTTATATGTGTGGAGGTGGTGTGTATGCATGAGTACACATGTAAGTTTATAAATGCTCACACGTGGCTAGTGTACCATGTGTGCTTATATTAATTGATGGATTTGCCAAGTGTGGGTTGTGTTGGAGGACCTCTTATCTCATCCCCTGGAACTCCCAGCCATAGGACCTCTGTTAACCTCCCAGCTATGTAACCTCGGAGGTGTGTGTAATTATGTATGGAGGGGGGTGTGCTGATGTGTGGAGGTGTGTGCTTGTGTGTGGAGGTATGTGCTTATGTGTGGAGGTGTGTGTGCTTATGTATGGAGGTGTGTGTGCTGATGTGTGGAGGTGTGTGTGCTTATGTATGGAGGTTTGTGCTGATGTGTGAAGGTGTGTGTGCCTATGTGTGGAGGTGTGTACTTATATATGGAGGGGTGTGTGCTGATGTGTGGAGGTGTGTGTGCTTATGTGTGGAGGTATGTGCTTATGTGTGGAGGTGTGTGTGCTTATGTGTGGAGGTGTGTGTGCTTATGTGTGGAGGTGTGTGTGCTTATGTATGGAGGTGTGTGCTGATGTGTGAAGGTGTGTGTGCCTATGTGTGGAGGTGTGTATTTATATATGGAGGGGTGTGTGCTGATGTGTGGAGGTATGTGCTTATGTGTGGAGGTGTGTGTGCTTATGTATGGAGGTGTGTGTGCTGATGTGTGGAGGTGTGTGTGCTTATGTATGGAGGTTTGTGCTGATGTGTGAAGGTGTGTGTGCCTATGTGTGGAGGTGTGTACTTATATATGGAGGGGTGTGTGCTGATGTGTGGAGGTGTGTGTGCTTATGTGTGGAGGTATGTGCTTATGTGTGGAGGTGTGTGTGCTTATGTGTGGAGGTGTGTGTGCTTATGTGTGGAGGTGTGTGTGCTTATGTATGGAGGTGTGTGCTGATGTGTGAAGGTGTGTGTGCCTATGTGTGGAGGTGTGTATTTATATATGGAGGGGTGTGTGCTGATGTGTGGAGGTATGTGCTTATGTGTGGAGGTGTGTGTGCTTATGTGTGGAGGTGTGTGCTTATGTGTGGAGGTGTGTGTGCTTATGTGTGGAGGTGTGTGTGCTTATGTGTGGAGGTGTGTGTGCTTATGTGTGGAGGTGTGTGCTGATGTGTGGAGGTGTGAGTGCCTATGTGTGGAGGTGTGTACTTATATATGGAGGGGTGTGTGCTGATGTGTGGAGGTGTGTGTGCTTATGTGTGGAGGTATGTGCTTATGTGTGGAGGTGTGTGTGCTTATGTGTGGAGGTGTGTGTGCTTATGTGTAGAGGTGTGTGTGCTGATGTGTGGAGGTGTGTGCTTATGTGTGGAGGTGTGTGCTGATGTGTGGAGGTGTGAGTGCTTATGGGGACAATCAATTGTTTCAGCCTTCCTACTATAGTATCCTTTGAGACTGGGAATGAGGTACATTTCATGCGATTTGTACCGGAAAGGAACATTTTAGTTTTTCAGTCGAGCGCAAGATAAATAGAACAGTGATTCTTCTACTGTTGTATGGCATTTAAATGTATTGTTCATGTATAGCTCAAGTGTAAAATGGGGTCAGGGTTGCCAAGGTCACAAGAGCAGCAGAGGTCACCTCCATGTAGGCTGTACTGGACAATGGCCCTGCAAGGAAGACATATTTTGCCCAGTCCCTCCAGAAAGGAGTGGAAGAAATGTTTAATTAACTGGATCACTATTTAGCTAGTGACATCATGGGAGATCCTTTTGAGATTTCTTATATATGAAGAGAGGTTAGTGAACATGCAGCTGCTTGCTTGCAATTATATGCACCCATCTCCTTCCCATCTCCTTCCCAGGACTATGACTTTGTGGCACCTCCATCAGAGTATGAAGATGTACTTCAGAGCGGTCCAAAGCCTTCAAGTGAGACACCTCGTGGCCATCAGTTCCCAGCTGCATTCCTGATCATAGCCTCTGGTTTGGACAAGGTGAGCCCCTCCCATGGCACAGACCTCTGCCCTAAGACTGACCTCTCTGTTTCATCAACAGCATGGCATTGACTCCAGCACACCAGTCTCCTACACACATCTGGACATTGCAGGGTCAGCTGGAGACCACCCAAGCATTCCTACAGGAGCTCCCATTCCAGCCCTGGTCCGACAGTTCATTCCATAAAGAGAAGCTGTGTTGTTAGGTGGATATAAGCAGGATTAAGATGTTAGTATAAGAACACTTTTGATTTTTTTGTGCCGTTTCAGCTAGATACTTCATTACTTCTTGGGTTGTTCCTATTTGGAATTCCTTGCCTCAACATGTTGTATCTGCACACAATATCATGACCTTTATGTCTTGTCTTAAAACTGCCAATTTATCTCCTTTATGTAAACTATATCCATCTAAATAGGAAGTATATAAGTGCATTTAATCATGCCATTACTTGCCTTTTCCAGTGCATTATCTGTAAAATGCATATTATAAATTTTTTAAGGGTTATTTTATTACATTACACCATACACAAACATAAGCAGTTAGGAGGTGGGAGCTCCCTGGCCAGGATGGCTCTGGTGATGGACCGGACCAGGGTCATATTCAATTGCCCATAAATCTCAGCCACCACTGATGACTTGGGGAATGGCCAGGTGAGATGCCAGCCTGGAGATGGTATCCTGGGCCTCTTTACCCCAATTTCCATATGTCTCCACTGCCAATGGAATGCAGGACCAACCTAACTCCTGATCCTGGCATTTGGGTCAATTGGAGTGTAGCTTACGAGCCTCTGCTGCAAGGACTACTGCATCAGCTTGGTGACATGACTCACATGATGTGATGGTGATGTCCAGTGCAGCAGATTTGCCTGTGTCTCATCCGGTGTCAGCTGGTCTGGTGTGATCAAGTTTCTAGTGAGGCCATTGCCTTTCTCTAAGTCTAACACTTAGATGGGAATGGCAACTCTCCTCCCGCAAGTGATTGTGGCATATTACGACATCTCCTCCATGCCTGCTTCTCACAGCATGATGCCCAAGAGGATCAAGGGCAGAATGGACACATAGATCTACCTGAAGTGTCCAGTCTTAGCCACCACTTTATGGCCACCTGGTACTCATTGGACTCGAGGTGCAAGCCCAAACCAGGTGAAGGGACCACTGATAGCCAAGAGGAAGAATGAGGGGCTGCCACTGACAGGAGATGAGCTCTGTTGGCATGAGAGGATGACTCCAGCAAGGTGAATAAAAGTTGGTCCTTGATCATTCCAGACAAAACCATCTGGGTAGGAGTGGGAGAGGCCAGAACAGAAATACCGTAACTGAGATGGCATTGGGAAGTGAGACCTGGGAGTTAAATGCCACTACTGCCTGCTGAAGATGGATACTGTCAGCACTGCCATAGCAGGAGGATAATGGGGATGCAATGAAGGCAGCAGCAGCGTGATATGAGACAGAGTGAAGCCCTAGACCACCAAATTTTTAGTCCGAGCTTTGCCTGGCACCATGCCCTATTGGGAACTTCAATGGCTATGCATACTGAAAAGCACGGTTGGACCCACTTTTGGATGCTTCTATAATGGTATATTCTGGATTAGGTATTATTAATTAGTTTTTGTTACTCAGTCTTGATTTCATTGATTTTATTTAAATTAATTTGTTTACATCAACATTTAAGCCCGCATTATTAGAGAATTTTCAACAATTATCTGTTTGTGGTCCATTTGTAAACAATTTTCCTTGATTGAGAAACACCCTGTGCAGCCTGGCAGCCTGTAAGCAAAATACCACGAAGCATCCTAAAATGATTAAAATGGATTAACATAGCTAGTAATTGTGATACACAATTGTCTCTACAATGATTACATGTGATTAGAAACCAAACTGTAATGATCCCACAAACATTATAATATACACCTTGTTTTATTTTATCAAAGCTATCCGGGCTCATCAACTTTGAATGAATGTCAATTTAATTTTCAAATATCTACAACAGACAATACATAAGATTCAGTGTAATAGCAATTGATTTTGCAGGTATGAGACTTTCAATGCATAGATGATACATTTATAAGTAAACATGAACTGAACAATACTGAAATGAAATAAAAATAAAATCCATGTCAGCCCTTGTACCAAGACATTGATTTGCCACTTGTCCACACTGCCTATAATTGTGTTTTACTGCCAACAGAAAAAGGGTGATAAGTCCTACACAAAGTGGCAAGGATCCTATGCACATGCACATTTGGATACATTGATAGGAGCAAACTGAAGTACATATGCTGCTGCTGTTTGCTACTATCAAAACAGTTCATGACATATAAACAAGTCTGTATAGCTCTAACTGTGAAAGTGTACATGTACCTAGTCTGAATGTTTGATATGTGTGAAAGTTGAATACTTGACATATGTAAAACAAACTTCCAGGCACAATACAGTATTTATGAATGCTTTCAAATGGACAAACCAATACATGTGCATGTAGTTGGATATTTACGTGTAGCATATAACATATGGGACAGTTTCCATGAAAGCTTCCTATGTTTTATTACATTATAAAATAATTGTGTTATAAAAATGCTTTTTGTTTGAATCGCTATATCGTTTGAATGCTAAAAGCTATTGACTTCTTATTTTCAACAGTGCATACAACACCATGTATCTATGGTAAAAAACATTTTGGAGTCTTGCACTTGCTCCATGCCAGTATTGCAACATTCGATAACCGACCAGGTTCAAACCTTCCATAACTTTCGATAGGAATGTTCAGATCACTTCAAATTCGTGTGTTGGTAGATAGGTCCTTCAGCTATTGATTTGTGTGGGTGTGTTGGGTAGCAGTTACTGTGTGGGTATGTGGGATGAGGTTACTGTGTGGGTGTGTGGGATGAGGTTACTGTGTGGGTGTGTGGGATGAGGTTACTGTGTGGGTGTGTGGGATGAGGTTACTGTGTGGGTGTGTGGGATGAGGTTACTGTGTGGGTGTGTGGGATGAGGTTACTGTGTGAGTGTGTGGGATGAGGTTACTGTGTGGGTGTGTGGGATGAGGTTACTGTGTGGGTGTGTGGGATGAGGTTACTGTGTGGGTGTGTGGGATGAAGTTACTGTGTGGGTGTGTGGGATGAGGTTACTGTGTGGGTGGGTCCTCTGATGGATTGTTGTGATGGGGAAGCTTCTCGTAGCAAGGTGCAATTTTGCCTTTCCAGTATGCTGTGGCACCCCCATTGAAAGCAACCAAATATGGGATGAGGATAAGGTCATGCACCCTCGGAGGCAGTTGGTGGCCTCATTAGATGATGACTGAACATCGAAGATGGCATTGATTTGGGAAAATAATAACTCTATGTTGATCATGTGCACATATAAATACACACATGTATACTACAGATCAGGTGGACACTGGTGTTTGGCCACATACTGTAGGAAAGTGTGGAGGGCCGCCACTGCTCTACATATACATGTATATGAGCCTGCATGATGTCACCTACGGCAGGCCTGATGCAAATTAATTATTTTAAGTACCATAACTAGAGGAGGCAGAACTCAAGCATCAAACGGGGGGGGGGGGGGGGGGGGAAGATAGGTTGATCCCATCCCCCCCTGGCTACATGCACAAACGTTAAGTTACATCCATTTTGCACACTTGTGTGCGTTATATAACTGTGCTAGTGCATCATGTATATGAGTGTGTTGTTACTCAATAGGATGGGATATCCTCTCCATGGCTGGCTGGGCATATTCAAAGGTGGCACATGTGAGTTCCAGCTATGAAAAGGGGGCGTGGGCATGGTGGAGTGGAAAAGGGTGGGCACAACTAACTAGCGAGGGTGTATGAAGAACTCTGTTAGCTTTAATTCCCCATTGGGGCCTGGTCTGGGGCAAAAACAAAAAAGGGATTGACGAGGGTGTTGTCAAAAAGGATAGATAGGGTAAGGAATTGATAGGGGTAGCATCAAAAGGGATTGGCGCATATAAGTTGCATTGCACTACTGTAATCGTTTAAAATAATATGGAAATTATGGTGGGCGTGGCACAATGCCAAAGGTACGTAAGAGTGGATATCATATCGCCCCCACCCCCCACATACACACACACACACACATGAGGTTTTTCTGAGTATGTGGCAGTGAGTTCAAATAATACAGTGTCAATAATGTTCGTCTTGTTAAGCATTACATGTAGTCGCGCTAGACGTACTGGGAACGAGGAACGTACGTTGGAAGTGTACATCCCTCGTTCCCAGTCCAGTTGAAGTTCGATGTACGTCTGGCTAGCGAGACTACATTACATGTAACACGGAACGAAATAGTATAGGTGACGTCATTGATAGTTATGAGATGAAATTGTATTGGGACCTATAATTTGTCGTGCATATTGTGGGTCGCGTCACGTGGTCCTTGGCGGTTTGGGCCAATTTGGCAAGAAGGTAAAGTGAAAGCATAGATTAATAGATTAGTCTAAGTAATCTATGGTGAAAGTGTATCTTGATACGGCAAAAATGTGAGTAAAAATTATATCTTCAAATCGTCTACATAATTGGCAAGAGGGCTAGCCTACCGACAAGGGAACGCAACACAAGGCTAGTGATCAGTATATAGTAGTGTAATGTCGACCATGCGTGTTTTCTCGCCACGTTTTGACTAAAGTACACGGAACTGACGGAGGGCGAAAGAATGCTACGGTGCATGCAGCAACGTTGCGTCGTGGCATATCTATGGTTGTGACGTGGTACATGTAAGTGGTTACTGCCAGTGGCGGATCTAGCATAGCCTAGGGGGGAGGGGGGGGGCGGCAGCCTCCATTCATATTAAATGCCGCCCCTGTCATGAAATTGCCCCCCCCCCCCCCCACACACACACACACACACGCACGATGCGCGTGCGCGCGCACTACCTACCGTACGTAACGCACGCGCACCTAGAAAGCACACCTTTTGTGTATGTGTGTGTGTGTGTGTGTGGGGGGGGGGGCGGCAATTTCTTGATAATGCAAAAGTTTCAATGATTAATTCGCAGAGATCACAGCCCTATGCGGCCATACATTTTGTGGACAAAAGGCATACCTATTGAAATATTGAAAAAGTGGCGTAATGCCTTAGCAACCACCCTTGACAACCGACAACCTTACAAACTTTGCACTACGTGTTAACATGTTTGAACTTGTCGCCATTTAAAGGCCATACATGGAATGAAGTACCTTTGTTCTATTAGTAGCCAATGTCACATGGCCTAGTTTTCTCTCCACCGCGAATTTGTGTTTATGTGACATTACTATATACACTCAGACTATATGGATCCTATTTATCTCAATATATTTCAGACTCTCATATCAGATTTCATCCATGCATTATATATATTTTAACTGATGAAATGCTCGTGTATGTGCTAAGTAATGCTTTCAACTGGTGAGAATTTAAAGAACAAGAGCCGGCTCCACTTGCTGAGTACAGTGTGTGATACGAAAATACCACCAGTCCACCACTTCATACCCATATCATATTGGGGTTGCATAAAAGGTTTCCCAGCTTTGAAATAAATGTAATATATTAATATGCACAAGTAGGTTACCAGAATACAATGTAATACAAATTCCAACAGTGCTTCCTACAAGCGGCCATTTTTTGACGAACCCATCGACTTCAACGTACTTTTTCGACCACGCAGACAAATTCTGCTGCCCAAGTGGAAACCCATCCACCTTGCCCATTGTTATAGATATATAAATTCTATCAACTTTATTGCTCTTGTAGACCACAGTGTACAGACATTGTACACACGTGGTGCCCAAGAGAAGTGAGCAATATGTATGGTGTGTGGGATGGCTTGTATCATCACAATTAGACTTAGGTTGAGCAGTGCTGTACATGACATGTGGGTCTGGGCCCCAGACACTGGCTGTCTTCTCTTCCATAGGTGTACCATTAAGATCAATGTCATAGCCAGCATCAATTAAGCAGCCTCATGTGTTAGACAACCCTCCTCTTAGTGTCTCCATCATTGAGACTGCATCCCCCGGTACATGTACACTTCTCAGTTGTGCCTACCTAGTGACTACTATTCTGACCCCAATCCATTGGTCTCCTCCCCTCTCCTCCCTCCTTCCTCCCCCTCCACTCCCCTCTCCTCCCTCCCTCCCCTTCCTCCGTCCCCTCTCCTCCCTCCCTCCCTCCCTCCCTCCCTCCCTCCCTCCCTCCCTCCCTCCCTCCCTCCCTCCCCTCTCCTCCCTCACTCCCTCCCTCCCTCCCCTCCATCCCTCCCCTCTCCTCCCTCCCCTCTCCTCCCTCCCTTCTCCTCCCTCCCTTCCCTCTCCTCCCTCTCCTCTCTCCCTCCCCTCTCCTCCCTCCCTTCTCCTCCCTCCCTTCCCTCTCCTCCCTCCCCTCTCCTCCCTCCCTCCCCTCTCCTCTCTCCCTCCCCTCTCCTCCCTCCCCTCTCCTCCCTCCCCTCTCCTCCCTCCCCTCTCCTCCCTCCCCTCTCCTCCCCTCTCCTCCCTCCTCCCTCCCCTCTCCTCCCTCCCTCCCTCCCCTCCATCCCTCTCCTCCCTCTCCTCTCCTCTCCTCCCTCCCTCTCCTCCCTCCCTCTCCTCCCTCCCTCTCCTCCCTCCCTCTCCTCCCTCCCTCCCCTCTCCTCCCTCCCTCCCCTCCCCTCCCTCCCCTCTCCTCCCTCCCCTCTCCTCCCTCCCTCCCCTCTCCTCCCTCCCTCCCCTCCCCTCCCCTCTCCTCTCCTCTCCCCTCTCCCTCTCCCCTCTCCTCTCTCCCTCTCCTCTCTCCCTCCCCTCTCCTCCCTCCCTCCCCTCTCCTCCCTCTCCCTCCTCCTTCCCCTTTCCCTCCTCCCTCTCCCTCCTCCCTCCCCTTTCCCTCCTCCCTCCCCTCTCCCTCCTCCCTCCCCACTCCCTCCTCCCTCCTCCCTCCCCTCTCCCTCCTCCCTCTCCATCCTCTCTACTTGCCTCCCTCCCTCCCCTCTCCCTCCTCCCTCCCCACTCCCCCCTCCGTCCCCTCTCCCTCCTCCCTCTCCCTCCTCCCTCTCCATCCTCTCTACTTGTCTCCCCTCCACACCCCTCCCCTCCTCTCCACTCTCCTCCCCTCTCCTCCCCTTCTCCCCCCTCTCCTCCCCTCCTCTCCCCTCTCCTCCTCTCCCCTCTCCTCCTCTCCCCTCTCCTCCTCTCCCCTCTCCTCCACTCCTCTCCCCTCTCCTCCCCTCCTCTCCCCTCTCATCCCCTCTCCTCCTCTCCTCTCCCCCTCCTCTCCCTCTCCTCCTCTCCTCTCCCCCTCCTCTCCCCTCCTCCCCCTTACCTCCTCCCCTCTCTTTCCCCTCTCCCCCTCCCCTCCCCCTCCCCCTCTCTTCCCCTCTCCCTCCCCCTCTCCTCCCCTTCCCTCCCCCTCTCCTCCCCTTTCCCTCTCCCTCTCCTCTCCTCACTCTCCTTCTCCCTCCCATTCTCCCTTGTTGTTACACTTTCCCTTCTATTTACTGTACTACACTAATGCCAGTCTGTTGGTTCTCCTTAATAATTCTGTTTACACTTATAACTACACTGTCAAAGTACTGCTCATACACATCACAAGCACCTACAGTGGCTTATAGTAACTCTGAACATTGATAGAATGCCCTCCTTTTCTTCCCTGTAGCCACCAAAAGACTTCCATAGACTCTGCAATGCTTCTGGAGCTGGTCTCTGTGGTGTTACATCTAGGCTATCTGACCGAACAAAGCAACTGAAGCCGCATTATTCATAGCAAAGCAAAACCGTTTATTGTGTGATGAAAAAAAAAGTATGGCTGCATCTGAATGGTGTTTCTGTACACCTAATTGTGTGTAGTTGACGATGCGGCATACCAACCGTCTTGAGAATTTGTCTGTGCTTGTTGTTTTCATCCTAACGTTACCCCTCTCCCTTACGATATCCGTACATAAATTGGCTGCGCGTTATTAAGGATTGCGATGTGAAGAGTGCGCATATGGTATAGTCTCTACTACGACGATAAACCAGTTAAATGGGAGGGATCAACGGGCATTCGATGGTAAAATGAACAAGATACAGCTCTCTCAAAAAACGCCATTTTAATGAGGCCATGGCGCATATAGCCGCAATGGATTTTTTGGGTTTACGGTATTGTCTAATTATGGACCCTTTTGTCCACCCGCAGAGGGTTGTGAGATCTAGATATGAAATTTTATCTATTTTTTTTAATAACCGCGAACGTTTTATTAACCTATATTGGTCAGTTCCAGCTGCGCGCGCATGTGCATAGGCGTATACAGGTACTAACTAATCTGAATTACGATCATAATTAACAATAACAAAGTTTCAGTCTTCATGTCACTAATGCCCGCAGGGGCGGATTTAGGGGGGGGGGGGGGGGGGGGGGGGGGGGGGGGGTCCAGGGGGTCCGGACCCCCCCTTTCCTATATGAAGAATGACGTAATGCATTAGAATGACGTAATGCATACTGTAATCTATGCAGCGTTCTGCATGTTACCATGGATTTGCAGGCTTGCACATCGTTCTAGCCAAGCGGGATCTAGATCGATCTAACTAAATCCTCCCATTAACGAAATTTAATTTTGCATGTGTGGTTAATTAGTATTTAATCGCGAGATCGATCGAATGGTGCGTGTGAGCAGGAATTGAGGTAAGCGATAAAAAGACGCAAATGGGATGGATCTCTGATTCTTTTCCTCAGAAAACAGGTAGCTATAGAGCTAAACAAACTAAAAGTACTAATACTATAGTAAAACATACATGAGTCGTTTATAGACCGGCATGTAGCTGGTGCATGGCCACGTGCACGCTTCGGTCACAAATTCACAAAAGCTGAATTTGCGTCACGAAGTAGCAGTAGGAACCATAGCATTGTGAAAAATGAAGAGTTTTCTCGTCGCTATCCATGCAAGCGCAGGCTCTAGTAATCCGTGACGTTTGTATTGGATATCAGTGTATCACTGTGAATTTCATGCTAAATAAACGCAAAAGCAAAAAGCGGCTGGGGCTTCGCCCCAGACCCCACTGGGGGAGCTATCAGCGCTCCCCCAGACCCCCTTGCTGTCACGGGAGGGGCACGCCCCCTCCCGTACCCTCCCCCACTGGTGAATATATTTATCGGACCCCCCCTTTCCCGAAACCCCGGATCCGCCCCTGTGCCCCATTTACACGACACTATTTTTCCGTGCCAGCATGATACGGATACACGTTTCTGTCGGTTGAACGTAGTGAATTAGACAGAAACTATGCTCCCTCCGTATGTGATTGGTTGTACAGCACGTGATGTGACCACGTGGCGGTAGAGGTATATAAGGTTATGTGAGCGGGAAAGAAGTCATTCTACGTTGCCAGTGCACGTTTTCTGTTAACTTGATGCATGTCGCGCGACGGTTCACCAGTACGTGGCAAAGAGGGAACCTCAGCTACTGAGGAATCTTCCCGATCCGATAAGGAGAGAGTGGAGTCAGGCGACCAGCTTACCAAGCTTTTGGAAGAGGTCCGACGGCTCCGGGAGGGACAAGAGGATGCCGCGTTGAAGCTGGAGAGGGGTGCTCGCCGCGACCCGTACTTGTTCAAGCGTCGCGGCAATGAAAATCAATTCCGCTTCTGCGAGGAGCTGGCAGACCGCGTGACCACCGCCAGCAGCAGCGTGGCCCGAGCGGAACGTGGTGGCGGGAAAGCGGCCTTCGACCGGGCCAAGGAAGCGCTGCGGGAAGATGTATTCTCCTCTGGAGTCTGGCCTCTGCTGTCAAACCTGGAAGACCCAGAGCTTAGGCGGCTGGCCAAAGCATTGCCTGCTACAGTCCTGAGATGTAAGGCTGACTCTACCACTAAGAAATATCTAGGAGCCTTTCAGAGGTGGAAGACATGGGCAGAGGCCAGACGGGGGGTCCCAAGCTTCCCTGTACAGGAGATCCATTTGGTGCTGTACTTGCAGCACCTAAGTGAGTCCGTTCAGTCAAAATCAGCTGTAGAGGAGGCAGTGCATGCTGTTTCATGGTTGCACCAGATGGCAGGTTTGCCATCCATTGCAGGGTCCCCCATAGTGCAAGCTACTTTGGGTGGCCTTAGGCGGGAACTAGCTAAGCCCAAAAAGCGTAAGGAACCTGTTACAGCAGAGATGTTACTGGCCATGGTAGAAGCAGCTGGGCCATCCCCTTCCCTTACAGAGGTCCGCT